>PVJA010014047.1:8018-36716 GCA_004027025.1 Myocastor coypus
AAAAAAAAAAAAAAAAAAAAAAAAGAAAAGGAAAGAAAAGAAAGAAATTCCTGGCAAAATGATCAAGATTCAAAATATCCAGAACAAATGTAGCTGAGTACATTTGACATTCATAAGCACCTAGCTCCTATCCCTTGCCTGTGATCAGACAAACATTGCTGTTGTTTTAGAATTCCCAGTTGTAAACTTCAGAGCCTAAGAAAGTCTTAGTAAGGGATGAACCACTGAGAAATTGCTTAATATGTGTGGACCCTGGTACTTTGGAGCTTAGTTTGAATAGAAATGCAATCTCTTCAATATTAATGTGTATTAATTATAACAAAGAAATAGGCTTACAGGAAGAGAGGGCAGGTCCAGAGGAAGCACCCACACCTGAAAATACAAACGTCAAAGAGAACCTACCAGATCTACTTGACTGTCATTGCATAGAGGACATTAAGGTCACAACATAACAGCAATACAAAGAGGGAGGTCTCATGGCAGACAGTACAAATATGAAACTACTGTTCTATTAAATAAATTTCCATTCCTTCATTTCCCCAATTTCTCACTATTACTGACAACATAAAAATCAAAATGAATACAACATAAATATTATATCACCATCGATCATCCAGTACTGGACACTATGGAACACAGGACACTATCCTTGAGTTATAGCCCTACCCTTTTTGCTTATTCATTTTTATAAATATATTTATAAAAATATATATTTTATAAATGTATATTTATCTATATTTATTTTAAGATAAGGTGTCACTAAATCATAAGGCTTTGAATTTGTGACTGTCCAGCTTCAGCCTATGGCTTGGCTGGAATTACAGATGTGTGCCAGAAATTCTAGCCTACTCCATTTTTAAATAGTATGTAAGGACTACACAGATTTTTTTAAAAAATTACATCATCAGTTTACTAATTCTATATGCTAATATCTGAAATCTGAGCAATTCTATTGAAAACAGCAATGTGCAATACAAAAACCAGAGTTGAATATCTCTCATCTTGTTCTTCTAAGTGTATACTGTTTCTAGTGTCTTATCAATAATAATTATTATTATTTTATTACTTTTAATAAGAACAATGTTAAAGTTTCAAATCTCATAAGTTGTACATTCTAAAAATTAATACAGTTCATTTGTTATCCTCATAGTAGTTATACAGAACACAGGGTACAGACATGATAATTTTTCTAATCATTATTGGTACAAAAAATTTCTTCTCATTGAACTGAGAGAAAGTAGTCGTATACATAGTCCAATATTCCGTAATCACAGTGGGTTATTGGTGGAACTGGCAATGTCAGAAGCTTTTCATTTAAGCCTCTTAAAGCTCAGCATACTAATCTAGCTTTATGTTTTGTACCTCGTCGTTAAACTTTTCTGCTGAATGGTTAAGGGCAAGTTAGAGCAAGGCCTGTATAACAAAACATG
Organism: Myocastor coypus; assembly: GCA_004027025.1. Lineage (NCBI taxonomy): Eukaryota > Metazoa > Chordata > Mammalia > Rodentia > Myocastoridae > Myocastor > Myocastor coypus. The sequence continues at coordinate 9,449 of PVJA010014047.1, forward strand.
TAAGTTTTGTGTCTCCTAAGGTCAGTCAAATCCCTTCAGGATTTGCCTTAAAATCATGTACAGTGCTTTGTAGATCTGTTGTCACTATCTAGATGAGTCACGACTATTGCTTGACCAGTTTGCTTTTTGCGAAAGCCCGAGAGAATGTTTTCTCTCTAGGTGACTCTCCTTTGGCACACTATATATTGCCAATCCCTTTACTCTGTGTCCCCAAAATCTCATTGAACAGAAAATTTGGGACTTCATTGAGTTATAGGATGTTATAGCATGGATTCTCTTATATCCTGAGTCCTCACTGACCATTAAGAGCTAGGGCCAAAATATTGGCTATCCTTGTAGCCCTTCTTTTTCCCTAATTTTTGGTCTGCAAACTTACATTCTAAACTCTCCAGAAGAGAAGCTTAATGATACTATCATTCTACAACATAGGTACTTGAGCTTAATAACATTGACTTTCTGAATATTAAATGTTTTAGACTTAACTTGGAATCAGTATTTTCCATTGATTGTTGATGTTCTAATGAATCACTATAGAATGTGATAAAAGCAGTTACATATTTTTATACAGAAATTTAGAAATCTAAGCATATAAAATACTAGCTTGTCAACCCTATGGCACTTTTTCTAGTCTCTTACTCTCTTTTAATACCCTTTTTTGTTTTCTTGTAAAACAATCATTTACTAGAGAGAGAGTATAGCAATAATTGGAATTATATTAGAAACAGCACACATCTAAAAGACCAAAATTACAGGCATTCTAAGCATAGTTTAATGTTACCCATTGCTATACAAAGTGTGAAAAACCTGTTGTAGTTTCTTGGAACCATAATCTAATTCATCCTGTGTATATAAGTGCATGGTTTTGCTCCTGCCATATTTCCTATCTTTTCTGCTTCCAGTCTTTTCATTGTTTAATCCTTAAGTACTTGATTTCCATTCAGCTGTGTTATGCCTTTCCATTTTTATTTCTTCTTTTGAGTTCTTACACTGGGGAGACTATACTATATTTACACATGTAGGTCCGGTTTATTTCACTTATAAGTATATGTTCAAGATACATCCACTCATATATCAAGGCTTTGAGTTTATTATTCTTTATACGTGAGTAATATTTCATTGTATCCAAACATCTTTTACAACCATTCTTCAGGTAATGGGCATTTTTGTTGTTTCCAAGATTTTCCTTTCACAAATTGTGCTGCTATAAACATAGGAAGACGAACATCACTACGATATAATGTTTTCAGTTCTGGGAAAATACCCAGTAGGAGGATAGCTGGATTGAGTGGGATTTCCAGGCCTAGTTTTTAAAGGAGTCTCCCATGGATTTGCATAGTGGCTTCATCACTCCGCATTCCCACTAGCAATGGAGAAGTGTTCCTTTTTCCCCACAACCTCTCCAACATTTTTTGCTGGCTGATTTCTTTATGATATCTGTTCTTTCTGGGGTGAGATGGTATCTAAGTGTTGTTTTAATATACATTTCATGATGGCTAGCGATGTGGAACATTTCTTCCTGTATTTGTAGGCTTGCTGAATTTCTTTCTCTGAGAAGTATGAGTTTATCTCAGTTGCCCATTTCTGGATTGAGTCTGAATTTTGGGACCCTAATGTTTTTTAAAACTTTATAAATTCTAGATAGAAGACCTTTGTCTGAATATTTACTAGTTTAAATTTGTTCCAAATTTATGGGTTGTATTTTCACTCTGTTGATAATTTCTTTCAACATGCAAAAACTTCTCAACTGGAGGATGTCCCAGTTGTTGATTCCTTCAAGTGTTAAATGTTCATTTTCATTTTTGTCCATGCACTGTTTACCTACCCCAAAATGTTCAAGATTTCCTCCCCATTTCTCCTTCAGGAGATTTAGTGTTTCTCTTTTAATATTTAGGTCTTTAATTCATTTTGACTTAGTTTAGTGCATGTTGATAGACCTGAGTCAAGTTTTAGTATTGGACATGTGGAGATCCAAGTTTTTCCAGCACCGTTTGTTAAAGAGGCTATCTTTCTTTGAATAAATATGTTTGGCCCTTTGTCAAAGATAAGGTGGCTGAGTGTGATTGTATTTGACTCTGCATCTTCTAATATATTCCATTAATCCTCAGGTCTGTTTTTTTTTTTTTTTCCCAATACCATGCTAATTTTATCATTGTAGCCATGTAGTATAATTTCGGGTAAGTAATGGTAATGCCTCCTGCCTTATCTTTGTTGCCCAGGATTATCTTTGCTATTCTAGGTCTTTTCTGATTCCAAATAAATTTTAGGAATGATTTCTTCAGGTCTGTGAGGTATGTTGATGGTATTTTGGTAGGGATTGTATTAAATCTACATAACAATGGCCGTGAATCATACAGACAGCTGAAACTGACAGTAATTCTACAAAGCACTGTACATGATTTCAAGGTAAATCCTGAGGGGAATTGGCTAACTTTGGGAGTTACCATAGTTATATGTTTTGTTTTAAAGATCTTGCTTTAACTTGTCCTTTACCACTCAGCAGAAAAGTTTAACCATGAGGCATAAAAAGTAAAACTATATTAGTATGTTGAGCTGTAAAAGGCTTAAAACAATAGCTTCTCACATTGTCAGTTCCACCAATAACACACTACAATTACAGTCTATTGCACTATATATACAACTACTTGCTCTTAGTTCAATGAGAAGTTTTTGTGCCAATAATGATCAGAAAAATTATCATATCTGGCTCCTGTACACTCAAAAACTACTGCAAGGCCAAAGAAAAAAAAAAAGACAATCTCACCTTTTATTCTAGGAAACCCCCATGGGATTAGATGTTCTTACTATGACCTCTGATTATTGGTTGATGCTTCCATATTTGGATGTATGTAACTGATGATCTTGGAATGACTGTGGGTTTTTTTTTTAACATGATATTAAGTGTTAATTAGCCAATGAAAAGTATATGTTTTTCTCATTTCTCTTCAATGCTTTGTATGAGAAAAATCTCAATTGCTGCTGGATATTATCACCATTTTAATGAAAGCAGAGCAGATGTGATCCTCAAGATATTTGCCAGGTGATAGTATCCAGACAGAATTTATTATATTATCCTATACTTATATTACATTTTATAGTTGCTTTCATATTTGGAGCAATTGCTTATCTTACTGATTTTATATTATGATAATAATGTAAAAATGTCTTTTAATATAAATTTATTTAAATAAATAATGAGCTAATTACAGAAAAATTTTGTTAATGTTATGGTAGCATATGAAAGTGGCAAAATATGTGCATAATATTCAGTGATAGAAATTTCATACTGAAGGTCTTAGGAAGAGGGAATTAGAAAAATCACATAACTATAATGTGAGCTCACCCTGAAAAGACTAAAATTCAGATAGGCTAAAGTCTTTGCTGACCAGATACAGGTCCTTAGTAGCAGAACCTGTGTCAGATCCAGTCTTCTGACTCATAGACTTGTGTTAGTCATACTTTGAAATTGCTTTTTTTTCTGTGACTTTTTGAAACGTCTTAGTGCCTTCATTCTTCATTGTCAGGCCTCTTTTGTTAGAACTTAAGGCCCAACCTTGACAGTTCAGTTTGCTTCTGTTTCTGGAAAATAACATCCTATATTTATTCAACTTTTACTATGGTGTTAAGTATGCTATTTTTATATTTCATATTGTCATATTCAGGAATTCATACATTTACTATACCTGAATATTTTTTAAATATTATTAATTTTAATGAGAAATATCAATGAGATGGTTTCAGAACAGGTTAGTAGGACAGTTACAATAACTGATACATTACATATTGTCTTTGTAGTAGTTGTTCAGAGTACAAGCTGCAGACAAGATATCTTGTCTAAACACTATTAGTACAAATCTTGCTTTTCATTGAAGAGAAAGTATATGGATTACTGGACCATATAGATTACAAGTGTATATGCTCTGAGTTTTGACAGATGTAGTTATACATTCTGAGTGCCTAGCCATGTATAAACATTAGCACCACAAGAATAGTTATACAATCTAAATTACGATGCTTGGCCACATCACATCCTTGGGCAAGAATGGAGAGCAACTCATACACTCAGACACTGCTACAAAGTGGAAAGTAGTACAACCCCTTTGGAAAAGAGGCTTAGCAGTGTTTATAAAGCCAGACAACTCCTTCTAGGTGTTGACCCCTAACAACTTGTTTACCAAACCTTAAAATGCTCATGATAGCTTATTTTAAATATCCCAAGTTAGAAACGCCATGACATGTTGTGGTATACACACTATTAAGCTATTAAAAGCAATGAACAGTAGTCAATAAAGTCAACAAAATAAAAAAATTCCAAAAACATTATGCTGAGTTAAAAGGAGGCCTATACAAATAAAGAACATAGTGCATTATTTCACTTACATTCTGTTATGTTCAACAAAGAAGGGTATAACTGGAAAGAAACCTCTGGGATGCCTATGTTTACATATGGTTAAATACTTATTAATTTGTTAGTTCATTCAACTGTCATACAATACTGCAACAGAGAGTTATCCCGTGGAATTTCAAAGAAGAAATCCTGTTTCTAACTACCAGGTGTCCTTCTGGACTCATTTATGCCCTATCAGGTTAAGAGATGAATTAACATTATATTCTGTAAAATATTTTGGAAAAATATGTCTATGTAAAATATATTTGTTAGATATTTCTAAGTGGTGGGTAAAAGTTTATGCTCAGTGAAAAATATTTGTTAGCACAACCTGTATGTAGTAGATATTGTAATGGCCTCTTGGGATAACACTGCTGAGTGAAGTGGGGGCTGCCTAGAACTTCTAGTCTACTAGAGGATGAGACCTATTCAAATGACCGCACATGACATGTAACTATACAACTTAATGGTATGAAATAAACATGAAATTTATCATTAGAGAAATATGTAGGGATGGTAATATAATTCCATCTAAACAGGAGGTCACAGGATCAGGGAAATTTTCCTGAGGAAGTTGACTTGTTGGCTGAGCAATGAAGGGTAAGCAAGTCCTGATTAGAAGAGGTTGACCATGCACATGGAGGGAAGAGAAGAAAGGCAGAGAAAACAGCGTTTTACAAGGTTCTGAGGCAGAGAAGAATTTAGAGCTGGGTGGAATGAAAGACCAACCCTCTGACCAAGTAGCTTGGAGACAAAATTTGATAAAGTGAAGAAATTGATGGGATATGACTGGGAAGTTAGAGAGGTACATAAGGACCAAATGATGTAAACTCCTACCCATGCATTGAGGATTTGGATGGTCAGATTTGCCATCCCAATGGTAGAGGAGACTACCATCAAAGCAATGCACCCTGTTTTTCAAGATGAGTGGATGATAAAGTTTTGGCATAGAATGATTAAATATTTTTGAAAATATTGTCACTAAATGAGCTAGGTTCTGAAGGAAGGGCAAACAATATCTGAATTCAGGCCTTGGCTCCTTTAAGGTTGAATTACATGTGATCTCAAGTAAATCATTTCAGCTTTCTAACTCTTTCTTCATGGATGAATTCTTGGTTCTTTCTCATTTGCAACTTCTGTGATTCTACAGTATTGTTTTGTGGCCTACTCTGATCTCTTGAAAAGTTTTCTCTCATACCAGGTACTTAAATTCGGTGATAGTAAATCAGTATACTAGTGAGAACAAAGAGCTAGTTATATTTGGAAAAGGCCCTAGTAAACCACACCAAAAAAATGTCTATTTTAAATTAAAACTGGAGAAAGAGTAAAGTATTATGACTGAAGCCACTATCTGGGGTCTGGTTTACGTTTATTTATTTTTTTAAATAAATATAAAACTTTATTTTATGAATTTGTTACAGGATCTACAAGGTCTACAGGGTCTCACTACACAGATCAAACTCATAGTGATTCTTCTATTTTCAGCCTCCCAAGCTCTGGGATTATAGGCACAAGCTACCATGCCCAGTCTCAATTATTGTCTCAGTATGCCCTGGGGGCAGAGCTGGCATGGCACATTGAGGATCAAACCCCAGCCACTGTGCTCTGCCTAAGCAGAACTTTCAGTCCACTGAGCTATTTGGCCAGCCCTGACTGAGATACTTTTATTTTTTTATTTAAATTTAACAATGGTTATATTACATATTTTCATCATCAGATCAGTTTATATTAATAGATATAAGTATATAAGATTGATCTAACAATTAAACATTAACACTTTCAATAAACATTACTTTTTTTTCTTTTCCCCTTTCTTTTTTTAACAGTTGACACATTGCATATTGTCCTCACAATAGTTCTACAGTGGTTTATGTTTAAAATAAGCCAGCCTTGCTGTCTCTTCAAGATCACAGCATAAGTTTTATTTTTATCATGTCTTATCTCTTCTGTTGTATTTTTATCCTTTGACTTCAGTGATTCTTTTATATTAGGGAGTGTGAAGACACAAAGATTCCCCTTTGGGAATAGAAAGGGCTGTAACCTTCTTAGCAGCATTTACCATAATAGTAGTTCCTCTGGATAAACTTCGTGGGAAACAATACGGAAGTTTAACAGCTTGGGGCTCTTGTGGCAAACTGCATATAACAAACTTTCTTCACTGTAAGACAAATATGAATTATAAGGGCTAAGGGATTGCCTTCAAGAGCATATGAAGGTCAGCTTTCTTTAGAGTCTACAGACTTAAAGAGATCAAACATTGACTGAAGGTTCCTCATGAGTAGAAGTAGAATCAACTAAGAAATTTTCTGGATCAGCTTGTTGCTTGCAACATAAACTAGGAAATTTTCTCAGCTCATTTCAGAATGAGAAAGATTAAAAGATCAGGCATAAATCAAGAGAAATTCTTTACTTGTATCTGAGAATTCTATAGTAAAAGAACATATATATATATATATATAGAGAGAGAGAGATAGATATAGATATAGATATAGATATAGATATACATTCTAAAATTGGTAATACCAGCTTATTTAGAGACATATAATTGAAGTCACAGAGTTGGCAAATTAATGAGACACACATAAGTGATACCAAGAATAAAAGAGGATGCTTTTATTTTAAATTTATATTGTTATGCCAGCATGGAAAAGAAGAACCTAAAAGAAAGCTTTCAGTTAAGTTGCAGAAGATCTGTTTGAAAGTAAACTTTACATTCTTTCATTTATTTTAAAAATTAATTTGTTGGTACACTTGTGATATACATAATGATCCTAGTCATCCTAGGGAATTTCTACCTATATATAGCATATCTTCTTTCTTTTAATTTTCCCATTAGAATATTTTGAAATCATGAGTTTGAAGGAAACAACTTAGTGTTTTGAAATACTGACAAAATTGACTCCATTTTTGAAGGATATTTATAAGAAGAAATAAAACTGTGAATTTTTATGGGACAAGGTATATGCAAAGATATAAAAAGTAAAAGTATAATTGAGTTCTTTTTTTTTTCTTTTTTTTGTCTTTTTGAGACAGGGTCTCGCTATGCAGTTGAGGCTGGCCTTAAGCTCACTTTTGTAGCCCAGGCTGGTCTCGAACTTGCACCAATCCTCCTGCCTCAGCCTCCCGAGTGCTGGGATTACAGGCATGAGCCACCACGCCCGGCCCATAATTGAGTTTTCATTGTGCTAAAATACATTGTTGGATGTATGGAATGTTCTTAATAAGAAATAATAAAAAATTATTCCAGTTGTCTATGCATTGACCCCACTATAATTTCTTGTTACTAATATTATTTTAATGATGGATAAAATAAATAAATAAATAAATAAATAAAAATGATGGATAAAACCCTTTCATGGAATTTTAAAAAGATTGATAAAATAATATTGCACATTTTAATGATTCTCTGCATTCTGTCTGCCCTCTTTTGAGGCTTTTTGCATCTATATTCACTAACTAGATCAGTCTGGAAGTCTTTTTCTCACTGGATTCTTGAAATCAGCATAATGCTAGCTTCTAGGAAGGACTATGAGTACTAATTTCTGTGTATTTTAAAATTTCCATATATTTGCTTATTTCTAGAGCCTAAATATTTTCTTTTGTGCAACATATCCTATTACTAGTGTAATATTTTATGAGTACTATACATCATAATACTGTAGTCTTGATTTTACACCATAATGCTGTATAAAAAAGTTACACAAATTAGACCAAAATCATCAAGTTGGAGTTCCCTTTGAGTATTTGTTTTAAAGATTGCAATGTACATACCATACATAATTCCTCACGTAACAACCAACTAATTTGACAACTTGACCACAGAGACTTAACTCAGTTGTTATAAAGGAATGTCTACAGGGACAAACTCTAGAAATTATGTACCTCACTTAGCCATAGAGGCCAAAAAATCCATAATCATAGTGCAAACACTAATACAAACCAAATACTGATTTACTGTTGACTTACAGTAAACACAAAGGAGAACAATTTATTCCTACTAATAGTAGAATAGTCAACAGCAAAAGTGCAAAGTTAACTAAGGAGCTTAGTAGTTATACTAGTAAATATAGTGGAGATGGGAAACTGGACAATAAAAAAAAAAACTAAGAAAATATAAATGTGATAGGAGGAGAGAAGAAAGGTAGGAGGCTGTTGTACGATTTTTGTTCCGGTGCTGAAGGAAACTATGAAAAGACCGGATGAGTGTAGCTTCAGAGGACTCACCGAGATTTCGTTTCCTCAGTGAGCTCAGAGCCTCAGAAGGCTCTTTTTATTTAACATTTAAAAAATGGCTGAAGAGTATACGTCACTATTTTAATAGACACAGCATATTTCAGACCTGTCCAGGCACGAAGCTCACGCATATGCTTCCAGACATGTAGCTCACCCATATGCTAACAAAAAATACTTTAAGCAGGGGAGGAGGCAAGCATTGGTGTGATGTAGCAGATAAACAAGGAACAGGGCATCCATGGGAAGAGCCGCCATCCACAGCCTTGAGGCTCAGCTTTCCAGGAATCTCAGGCAACAGACGGCAGCCCTCCCTGGGCTCTGTCTGTAATTCAAGGACAGTGTGCCCACAGGAGGAGCTCCCCCATGAAGCTTCAGGCCTCAGCTTTCTGAGACTCCCGAGCAACAGAAGGCAGGCCTCCCTGGGTTCTGTCTATAATTCACCCATTTCTAGGGACACCAACTGGTCTTCAATCTTATCTCTATATCACTACAATAGGAGGCCTTATTGAAAGATAAAATGAAATTAATAGTATGAGAGAAGAGCCACAGGAAAGAATGGGCAAAAAAAGAATAAATATAAACACAGAGTGGGGATTATCCTTGTTCAAGATCAAGGCAGTTGGTTTGCTCTCATTTGCGATGCCCCATGCTGAGGATAAGAAAAGGATAAGAAAAATGTAGAGCTGGCTTGGACTGAGCTGATGGCCTCAACTTTGCACCCACATATGTGGGGGTCAGAGCTGCAGATCACTGCGCAGACCTGTACGCCCATGTGTGTCAGGGAGGCAACCTCCAGTGCAAGCCTGCTCGCTCACTTTGTGAAAGGAAGCCACCATGTTGCACAGACCTGCTTTCACACCAGGGAAAGGTTGAGGTGTTTTTCAGCACAGATATTCTCAAGCTCATCAGGAAAAGGTCACCTCTCAGCTGGAGGATACTTCCACACGCTCATTTCTCATGTGACTGTTCTTTAAGTTTAAAACACCATTGTCATTTGGTGTCAGCTGTGACCTGTTGTCAGTCTGTTCTTAAGAAATGATTTAGAAAACCCCAGAGACCCACAATGCCCTCGCTTTCCACAATATACTTTTACTTTTAGGATAATTGCATTATATCTCATTAGAGGACACCCTATTCTGTATTCTGATACTGAGGGTTATTAAAATGAATTAACAAAAGTTATATCTTACATCCTGAGCAATATGCCTGGCATTAGAAACAGTTTTCTGGAAGAAACATCAAAAGCAACTCAGCAAATGACTTTTGCATATACTTTTGACTATTGTTAGGAAAGTGGAGGAAGAATAAGTGCAGATTCCTCAGTAAAATCTGGCCTTCTAAAGTGTCTCAGGAAAGATTTCCAGAGTATGGTTATTGTTGAACCAAAGGATCTTGTGGAGATGGGCTCCTTAAATTTTGATAAGTGCAACAACAATTACGCACTACAGTACTAATATTATGCAATGATGGTGAGCATGCTTATTAAATTCTGTTTTCAATTTTTACTTCTTTTTCTGCTTTTACAACAAATTATCTCCAACTGGGCAAATCATGAATGAAAAAAATCTATCTCTTACAGTTCTACAGGCTTGGAAGTCTAATATTCAAATGCTAGCACATGGGGAAGACTTTCTTGACAGATCATAACACACACAGAGAGAACGGGAGGACAAATAGCAAGAGAACAAATCAGGGACGGGGGTGGGAGGGAGAGAGGTTAACAAACCCACTCTAGAATGTCCCATCTCTTAGCATTGTTTTAGTGACAGTTAAATTTCAGCATGAAGGTTTCAGGGAATATTCTACCCACATAGTAAGCATATTTAAAAATTTTCTTCTGAATCTATCTCTAATTATTAGCATGCTTGAATTATACAATTTGGAAGGAATACCACACTTTAAATGCTGTGTTGTTCTGACTGGCTCTTCAAAATTCAGAAAGGAATGCAATATAATTTCCAATTTATACTTATAATTTAATTATAAAGCAAAATTATTACATAAAGAATAATAGAAAATAATTTCTTTTGATCCAGTACTCTTTGGAATAATGACTATTTTTAAAGTGACTCTACGAATATTTTTTAATTTCTCATCATCATAAATTTATTTAAAGTAGTTGAAAATTTCACATGAATTCAAGTTTAAATTGTAATTTCTGGCATAATTTGTGACATAATTGTGCCAAAAATATCACATTTAAGAAACAATTACATTCAAAATCCCTTTATTTATGAACAGATCATAGATTTCTTATGTAGTAATGGCCCTGGGAAACCAACCTGGAACCTGCTACTTTGCATCTGTTTTATGGACGGTAAAACCATCTTGGTGTGAGATGTTGGCAAACTTGAGGACACTTCTACAGTTTAGGTAGTGCCTGCAAAATCTGGGTAAAAGAGAATGGACATGTAGGGCTCCTGACTTTAGAGTAAGTGATCTAAGTCAACTACAGTTGTAGCAATGTTTGCCACATGATAGATTCATCCAAATTAGCTTTTAATCAAAAGCTTAGGGATGTTACAAAGGTCCCAGATGTGAATTATCTGTCTCTGTACCATACAGCATGTATTTTGGTAAGCATACAATTAGAAGTTCTCTGTATGCTGATACCTCGTGTTGCATTTATGTAGTTAGCACTGACCTAATAAATAAAATATCAAATTAGTGATTCTGAATCTCAGCATGTTTGCAACACTAAAATGTGTGGCCAAATCCATATTCTAGGTATAGAACTTGGTTACAATGAAGGACAATGAAAGAAACTGTGACACTTTATCTAGACTTTAACATGAGTAAAATAAGGGGACATATCATTCTTAGCTAAGCTGAAGAAAAATAGTTTGCATCCTAATATTCACGTTATTTACCCCTAAGTCAAGTAAAAACAAAACATATAAACAAACCCCCTAAGAGGACAGATTTCTTTAGTCAAACTTTTTTGTATAAATTACTAATTCCCAAAAGTATCACTAACTTTGAAAATACAGACACATGTCATAAAAATATTCCCCCTTTCACCATGAAAAGTTACTAAAAAATTTTAGTAACTTAGGATCTTTGCCTTTACTGTCTGGTGAGCAAATGTGATGAGCAAAGTGTAGAAGTAAAAATCCTGTCTCTTCATATATCTTTGGTGTGTACATCTTCCTTTTAATTTATAACAAAATGAGCCAGCCAAACACCTCAGCAGATTAAAGCACCTACAAGTAGGTGCAGGGGCCAAGGGTTTGATCCCAGGGCCTACAGTGTTGGCCTCACCCCCAGGGCATGCTGAGATTTTGAGAGGGCAATTGAGACTGGGCATGGTGGTGCAAGCCTATAATCGCAGCTCTTGGTAGGCTGTAAACAGGTGGATCACTGAGTCAGATCTAGTAGTGAGACCTTGAACACCCTGTAGACCCTTCCCTGAAATACAAAAAAAGAAGAAAGAAAGAAACAAAGAAACAAAGAAAGAAAAGAAAATTGTGAAAGTCAGCATAATTAGCTGTGATAGAGCAGATCATGCTGAGGCAGGATGCTATATATGGTTGAGGCAGGCTATTCAAATTCTAGTCTCTAAGCTCAGTGGTACTTAAATGAACAACTCCTTTATAATAAGTATGTGAAAGTAATTCTCCTCAACTCACTCAAGTTTATGCTTGTTCCATGAGAAGAGGCACTGGGAAGATTTTTCCAAACTGTCTTCTCAAAAAAAGAATGTGAAGGCACACTCCTTGGAAGGCTAGTAGAACGTAAAACATCTTCCCCATTCAAAACATGAGCATGCTTATCCCCCCCACATGATAACAAAACTAATCTGTCTCCCCAGAGCAAAGGGTAGGCAAGCAGACTGAGGCTTCTGAGGCTTCCAGTGCCATTGTTTTGATGTAAGTTCTTTGCATTTGTGATAGCTAAGTTCAACTATTAACTTGATTAAGAGACTGCTGGACATGTGACTGGATCATGAAGGGGTACCCTATATCCATCAGAGAATTAAGTCACTGATATTTACATCTAAATGTGCTGTAGGAAGTGAGGCCTAATGAAGGGCGGTAACTGGATGTCTTGTCAGTGCTCTTCCTAGCTCTGCTTTCCAGCCACCACGAAGTGTGCAGTTTTGCAATGTCATGTTTTTGTGCTACAGTGTTCTTACCTTCTGGAGAATCACTCAGACTGAACCCCCTAAAACTGTAAACCAAATGAGCATTTTCATATTTAAGTTGTGGCTGTGAGGCATTTTGTTCAGTAAAAGGAGGGATAAACAATCTTTCTCCTCTAGGGTAAGATCCCTCTAGGTTGTCCCTGTGGTCCTTTGATGGAGACAACACAAACTTAAAGCCCTCACTTCCTTTTGTTCCCAAATAATAAAGTCCTTTTCTTTTCAGTGTCTCTGAAGCACTTGGATAATAAATTGTTCACTTGCAAGAAGCATAAAATCACGGACTCTTCATGACCACTCAAAACAATTTATTAAATTGTACACTTACATTTTATGAATTTTTCTCTATTTTATTGAATACATAAAAAGTTAAAAATTGTAATTGCAATACAATATTTTCTGACTTTCTTTTCATATTTCAAAATATATTTTTAAAATAAAGCCTGATATAATTCTTAATGCTTTGATGTTTGTAAAAGAAAACACTTAGTTTTGAGAAATTACATTGAGTTTGAGAAAAGCCCCTAAAATAGGAGTTGTGTCAGTCACTTTTCTCTCATTGCTGGGACAAAGTACCCAACATTCACAATTAAGGAAGGAAAGGTTTATTTAGCTCAGAATTTGTAGAGGTTTCAGTTCATAGTCAGGTGGGTCCAAGGCAGAGTGGCACAAGGCAGAGGGTAGCTATTCATGGTGGTGTAAAACAGCAAAGAACAAAGGGAGGAGCATCAGTCAGCAAGCCTCTCTCCTTTCTCGTACTGTATGAAGATTACTTTCCCCCAAGTAGGTGGAAGCACTCACATCCATAATCCCAGCATTGGATCATGAATTAATGACAAATTAATCTAGAAGTTTGCCCCAAAGCCTGCATGAGGTTTTGGGGGAACAACTAGATACAAGCCATCACAGTAGATTGCTGTTGTCAATTGACTATTTGTTAATTGACCAAGAGGCCCAGTTACTGTTTAATTTTCTTCACCATTTCTCTGTTATAATACTAAGGAATTTTTAGTGTCAAAGGAAATGATCCAAATAGAAAAGATTTATTACCCATAATTAATGGAGCCATAGGTTTAATTGCTGGGGATATAAGTTAGTGGGCAAATAGACCATTTTATTAAACAAATGAATGATGAAAATAGATGTACATAAAAAAGAACAATTTCTCCAGAGCTTAGGCAGACTTTGCTATGTTCTGACCTGTGACAAGGATCTGATACTCTGCATTCTCAGAATTACTATGGATGAGAGAGGCAAGTTGATATGACAGAGTGCTGCTCCCCAACCCAAGAACATCTGCTGGCCAAATGGCTAAGCGTACTTTATTCAGCAGATATGGACAGTTTGGAATAAAAGTTGCACTATGAACAGATGCTAGATGTCTGTTCTCAAGAAACTAAAATTAAGAGACAAATTTATCCAGAATCAGCTTTTAAAGATGAGGCCTAAAATATCAAAATTAAATCCTAAGCCTATAGCTAACGAGGTGCTTAGAACAGCACTTCTGAAACATTTCCCTTGGAATAACCAAAAGGAGTCATCATTAATTTTTGGCAGTTTTTAAGTTGAGAAAAACAGACCTTTGCAAAAACACAGAGTATTCCTGCTTCTTAAAATAGACTTCATGTTTGTGCTTGTTTGTATCATTTCCATGTTTTACTGTAAATGATATTTTAAATTATGAACCACCAAGTTCAATTTATGTTCCAAAAAGATGGAAAAAGTACTCATGCTTAAGTGGTACACACAGTGATTCTGAGAAAGTCTGATGTTGAAATAAAACCCAGAGTTTTTTTATTATCTCTTCACTAAATATGGGTTCTACTTTAAACTCCTCCCTACCAGAAGGAGGAACACAGCAAGTGGTTACTTGTGAACTGGGTCTTCCAAGAAACTGGAAACAGGAGAGTGGTTTACAAAAGACACTGTTGGCCTCATAGGCATTTAAAGACAAAGGAGCCATCCTGAGTAGGCCCTCGATCTGATCGGCAAGAGCTCTATCAACAGGGGTTACGTCAGCAAGCAGAAACTAGAGGTGGAGGGAGCTGGGGAGATGGCTCCGAGGCACAAGTGCCTACTGGGCAAGTGCAAGGTCGTGAGTTTGAACCCCAGTCCCACAAAAAAAAAAAAAAAAAAAGAAAAAGAAAAGAAAGAAACTAGAGGTGGAAGGGCAGATTGGAAACCCAAGTCTGAACTCAGAGAAATCAATGATGAGGGGGCAGCTGGAGTGAACAGAGTCTGAGAGCCACCAGGACTGAGTAGGAACCTAAATCAAAGCCCTGAGAAAAACTTTGGCCCCCAGGCTTGTGTGAATGAGCAGCACGCGGGTATAGCAGAAGCCTAGAAAAGGAAGAGGCCAGACAGACCCAGAAGTAGT
This sequence comes from Myocastor coypus, assembly GCA_004027025.1. Lineage (NCBI taxonomy): Eukaryota > Metazoa > Chordata > Mammalia > Rodentia > Myocastoridae > Myocastor > Myocastor coypus. The sequence continues at coordinate 24,584 of PVJA010014047.1, forward strand.
TTCTCAACCGTGCCGTCTCCCACATACTGGGGACATTATGTTTATGGAACATCATGCACGCTACCCATGCCCCCTTGCAGCAGTTATCAAAGGAGACCCCGATACCCTCTGCCTGGGATGGCTAAAGAGGGAGCCTTTGGGCTTCACCGGGCTTGTATAGCAATGACTGACGATCTGGGGAAAGCTGAAAAAGGATAGAGTGCCCAGGGACGGAAGGATAGTCACGCCAGACAAGTCTGGAGATGCACTAGCCAGAAGGGTAGAAGAAAAGCACAAAGGGAGGGTGGGACTTGTCCTTACGGAAAAGGCGAGGGGAATGAGAGAGCTCCAGTGGCAGCCATGAAGAATCAAGAACTGATTCAACGACAGTGCATTCTCCTAGCCCCAAATTAACTGTGGCAGTCAAATCTTGGGACAGAAGCACATGCCTGGTGGTGTGGTTTGGTCTAGACCGCTCTCTGAAGCCTCATGCAGCTGTAGGCCCTTTGCTGACATGGCTGTATCTGAAGTGTGGGATGCTAGGATTAAGGAAGTATAATTAGTACACCAGCCAACTGATCAGTTTGCCATAGTTCCGGCTAGAATTAAGGGTATGAGTGCTATAGCCTCAGTAGGGTGGGTAGCCTACATGCAATATAAAGGACAGAAGGAGGGGCCAGGGAGATAGCTCCATGGCACAAGTGCCTGCCTGGCAAATGCAAGGTTGTGAGTTCGAACCCCAGTCCCACAAAAAAAAAAAAAAAAAAAAGGAGTCTTACCTCCTTTCCCCTGCAGCTTTTGCTGTGCCATCGCCATGAATGGCTGCCACTGTGCTGTCTCCCATCTTGCCTGAGAGCTAGCTGAGTGTGGACTGAAACTTCTGCCAACTGTGAGCTACGTAAACCTGGCCTCATTTAACTTTGAGTGTGAGGTATTTTATCTCAACAGCGAGAAAGGTGACGAAGACACTTCCATGGAGCTACAGCCAGGGCACTACTTGCACCCTGGAGGCAGGCACAGAGAGCCAGCTAGGTAGACAAACAAACTATGGGAGTTGGAGGTAGCCAGGCTGCAAAAGCGGCTGTGAGGATGATTTGATTTTATGCTTCGCTAACTGTAATAGGACTTTGCGGGGTTGTTTATTAAAAATATTTTCCTCCTTTTTGTCCTTTGCTCCTTCTATGTTTTTGTTCTCTCCCATCTTACGTTCTTTCTCTTCCTGTTTCTCACCTTCTGTATCCTTTTCCTTCCTTCTTTTCATCTGATATTTAAACAAATGGTCTCTCTCTCTCTCTCTCTCTCTCTCTATATATATATATATATATATATATATATATATATATATATATGCAAAGATAACAAGAAACAATCACTGCTTTGACTTAAATAAAACTTTTCATGGCTATGGCAGAATAACACTTATCAAAACTGTGCAGAGAGGATCCAAATGTTACCTACAAAATATTAACAGTTGTAATTAATTTGTAATTAGCAATGATCAATTTAAGAAACACTATAACTCATGCAAAAACACCAAATAGAAATCCAAGAGAGGGCCAGAGAGATAGCTCAGTGGTCTAAGTGCCTGCTTGGCAAGCACAAGGACTTGGGTTGGGTCCCTGGCACTGCATGCCTGCCCTGTCCCAGGTACACCAAGCCCCAGCCGCTGAGCCTGGGCGATGGTACCTGCCTGTAATCCCAGATCTGGGGAGGCTAAAACAGACTATGAGTCTGAACTGCATAGCAAGACCCTACATCAAATACATAAAATAAGAATAAAATAAAATCAAGAAATCCAAGAAATGCAAAATTTTAATGGAAGTGAAAATGACGAAAGTGAGAAAAGTGTCTCAGACCGACAAATAGAATAGTTAGAGGTCATTATTACTCAGAGCAGAGAGATTTTTAACCCAACAGCTGGTAGATGGTGTAATGAAAGCTAAACTAAGATTAATTGGAAATTAGAAAAAAAAAAAGTCAGGCAGCAGCACAAATGACACAAAAATCTGTTTATAGAAATCACAGCATAGAACTTTCCAAGTACAAGGAGAGGATTCGACATACAGATATGCATTTCTAACTTTAGTTTTTTGATGATTCTCCATACTGTTAATGAAGTCATTCGAACATCATTAGTTTTGTTGATTCACAAATGAAGAAGGTCCTTCCATTTTTCACTTGAATTTCTTCAGTGTTCCATAATTTTCATCATATTTGTCATTCATTTCCTTGGTAAGATTAATGCCCAATGGCTCTTTTATTTATTTATTTATTTACTTACTTACTTATTTATTTATTTATTTATTTATTTATTTATTTATTTATTTATTTATTTTTGGACACTGTTGTGAATGGAATTGCTTTCCTGCATTCTTTGTCAGTGGGTTTATTGTTTTTGTCAGTTTCTAGCTTAGAAAGAACACTGTATTGTTATTTCTGTGATACCTTTTTGTGAAAATTGGATAGTAGGTAGCTGTGTCACTGGAGTCAGACCCTTTCTATAAATAGACTGTTTTTTCGTATCTCTCTTCTCTGAGAAATTCTTATTTTGTGTGTGCTCCATATTTTGCCATCTCTATTGATTGAGAGTGAGATATTGGTTTCCGTTTGGCACTGTCATCTGTCCTCCAGTGAAGGACTTTGGTTCAGTTATTACCCAAGCACCTCCAGATATTAATACCCAAGAGAAAACATTTGATGAAGACAGATACGGTTTCCTATTTACAGCAGTACAATTAGAAATACTAATAACAGGTAGTGAAATTTAGAAATTGACAAACTTTTGTAATTAATGAATTTGTACCTTAGACCACAGGAGCAAATATTACAGCTGTATGACTAAGCAGATATTAAATTGGGAGTTTGTATTTAAATTACTTTCCTTCAGTTTTGTCTGGGCACCTTGCCTTTATACACCTAGAGTCTTCCAGGCAGACTAGCTCACTCCAGTTACCTTCTGCCGCCTCGGTGTCATGAGAATGTTTCTGTCATTCTGGGCCTCTGTCTGGGCTGGGCTGGGCTCAACACTATACATGGGCTGCTGGCTTCCTGCCCCATTGCTCCTTTCTGATAGACTCTCTGAGGTGGAGTTGGCCAGAGGTGCTCAGTGGCTGGTGAACTCAGTGGGTTTATTCTTGATGTATAGAACTATTGTGCATATCTACACGTGCTAATTAAATCTAAAAACCAAGTAGTGAAGTGTATGTGGAGAAACATATTTTATAAGTAAAGTTAAATTGGCATCTTTTTTCATATTCATACTCTATATTTTCTTTTTTTCTTGCCTAACTGGCCTAGCTGAAATGTCAAGTACAGTGGTACACTGAACAGGAGTAGTGAGAACTGAGGCCTTTTTCTCTTACTGGTTCTACAGGAAATGATTTCAGGTTTTCAAACTGTCCTTGTTCAATGTGATGTTGACTGTTGATTTTTTCATACATGACTTTTATTAATTCAAGGAAACATTCACCAATTCTTACTCTCTTCAGAGTTTGTCCTTTCTTTCTTTCTTTCTTTCTTTCTTTCTTTCTTTCTTTCTTTCCTTCCTTCCTTCCTTCCTTCCTTCCTTCCTTCCTTTCCTATATTTAGGCCAGGGTCTACAGCATCTCACTATGTAGACTGGATTCATACTAATTCTATTTTCAGACTCCCAAGTGTTGGGATTACAGGTGCGCTCTACCACACCCAGACTCAGTCGCTGTCTCAGCACGTCCTGGGGTGGGGTCAGCATGGCACACCAGGGATCCAACCTTGACCGCTGTGCTCAGCCTAAGCAGACATATTAGACCACTGAGCTATCAGGCCAGCCCTTCTCTTCAGAGTTTTTAGTCATGAAAGGATGCTAGATTTTGTTATAAGTCTTGCCTGCATCTATGGAAAGGATTACATGGTCCCTTGTTTTCTTTTATCCTTGGCTCTTTTCATGTAGTCTGTTGCCTTTACTCATTTAGATGTGTTGAACTATCTTTGAATCTCTGGTATGAAATGGACTTGATCACATTGTTTTAACATATTGTTGAATTTAAACATATTGTTGAATTCTACTATCAAGGATTTCATTGAACATTTTTGTATCCAATTTCATCAGATACATTGGTCTGTAGCCTGCTATTTTTGCTGACTGTCTTGGTTTGGAATCACAGTAACATTATTTTCATAGAAAGAATTTGGAAGCATTTTTTCTCTTTGTGTTTTATGCAAATGTTAGAGAAACATGCATTATTTCCTTTTTAAAGACATAGTAAAGTTCAACAGCAAAACCGTTAGATCTTGATTTTTTTTTTCCTTTGGCTGGAGAGTTTTAATTACTACATAAATCTAATTGCTTGTTATTGATATACTTACATTTTTAAAGCTCTCTTGGTTTGGCTTTGGTGAGGGATGTATGCCTAGTAATTTATTTCTTCTAGATTGTCCAATCATTTCAATGTAAGTTTCCATAATGGTTTTTAAAAATCCTCTGTTTTCAGTGTTATGCGTTTTCAATTTCATTTGTTTCACATCTAATTTCATTACGTAGAGTTATCAGTTTTCTGGTATGTTGAGCTAAGTGTTATTAGTTTTATTTATATTTTCAAAGAACCAAATCTTCGACTAATTGATGCATTCTGTGGTTATTTAGGTCTGTATTTCATTTACTTCCACTCTGATCATTATTACTTCTTTCCTTCTATGGGATGTGGGTGTGAGTAGGTCTCTATCTAAGACTTTGAGATGCATTATTAGATCATTTATCTGGGATTTCTCTATGTTTCCGATATAGGTATTTGGGAGACTTGAAAAGACTTTGTTCTTCTTTCAATTATGAAGACAACTTTGCAGAATATAGTAATCTAGGTTACTAATTATTTTGGGAGGATAGATTGAAATGCATAATTTCAAGTCCCATTTGCCTTTAGAGTTTTTGTAGAAAAAATCAACTGCTATTTTGGTGAGTTTCCCATCACAACTGCTTTTAAAATTCTTTCTTTGTTCTGATTTTTGACAATTTAAATATGATATGTTATGTAGAGGTTCTTTGCTGATCGCATTAATGTGAGGTTTAAATGCCTCCAGTACCTGGCTATCCAGTTCATTACCCACCTTTGGAAAATTTTCTGCTACAGATTCACTTAACAGGATTTTTATACCATTTGCCTGTACTTCCCCACCGTCCTTGAGATTAAGTCATAAATTTGTTCTTTTAGAACTTTTAGAGTTAGGATAACCTCTTCATTATTTCCTATTATTTTTAATGTTCTATTACATGTATCTCTTTTGTCTTCAGTGCCTAGCAATCCACCTTATCTTCAGGCTGTGATAGTCTTTCTTCTAATTTTTCTAGGCCCCTGCTAGTTTAGTTTCTTTTATGGAATAATTGAGAATTCCATTTCCAGGAGTTCTGTGTTTTTCTTTTCCAGAACTTTTACATTGTATCCTCTGTTGCCTACTTTAATTTTTTAAATGCTCATTTGAACAATTTTTGCTTTGTTGATTATTTTAGCTGTTAGCTTTTTCCATGAGCTTTTCTTTAATTTACCTATTTCCATATCTGTTGAAGTGGTTTTTGAGGAGTTATGCAGTTTTTGAGACATGTTATTGTACTTTTTCCTCACTATTCTTGTGTTACATTGTTCAAGTTTGTCAATCAATCGAGATGACCATTTCTATTGTTGGTTGGAAGTGTTTCAGGTAAATGGATTTCTCTTTGTGATATGTTGTTGGTTGTGCATGTCTCACTGAGAAAACAGGCAACATCCTAAGTTCTCTTAATACCATTAAAATTAATATCTAAAGAAACAGATATAGATCAATATATAGAATTTAAAATTTGTTTAAATTTTTTTCAGCCATTTCACTACCAAAGGAAAAGAAATGAATAGTAATATTGTATTAGAGACCACAAAAAAGAACAACACAATCAAAAACAACTTGAATGATAATTTATTCATGAGAAAAGTACATAGAAGAGAGGAGAGATTGGAGGAGAGATGAATGGATAATGAGAGAAGCCAAAGAAAAAAGGTGAAGGAATATAAGTGCTATATGAGAAAAGAGATAAGGAAATTGAACCAGTAGTGCATTAGCCGCAAAAAAGAAAGCCTTATAAAACTACCCTGGGTGTGCAAAGGCATTACAAAATAAGTCTATATAAAAGTCTAATGTGTTTGATATTCAGAAAGATAGTGATGTTAAGCTCAAGTACCTGTGTTATAGAGTGATAGTATCACTAAGCTTCTCTTTTGGAGGGTTAATAACTTAAGTTTTCAGACAAAAAATTAGAGAAAAAGAGGGGCTACAAGGATAGCTAATATTTTGGCCCTAGCCCTTCAAGGTCAGAGAGGATTCAGGACATAAGAGACCTGTGCTGTAATATCCTATAACTCAGTGGTGTCCCAATTTTCTGTTCAAGGAGATTATGGGGCCACAGAGGAAAGGGATCAATGATGTATAGTGTGCCTAAGGAGAGTCACCTAGAGAGAAAACATTCTCTCAGGCTTTTACAGAGAACAAATGGGTCAAGCAATGGCCATGACTCATCCAGATGGCTGACACTGACAAAAGCTCTACAGAATGCTGTACATGGTTTTAAGGTAAACCCTGAGGGGATCTGACTGACCTTCTCAGATGTAGAAATTACATTTTTTTGTTATATAGGTCTTGCTTTAACTTGGCCTTAACCACTTAGTAGAAAAGTTTAACCACGAGGCATAAAAAGTAAAGCCAGATTAGTACGCTGAGCTGTAAAAGGCTTAAGTCAACAGCTTCTGACATTACCAGTTCTGCTGATAACCCACTACTATTATGGATTATTGAACTATACATACAACTACTTTCTCTTAGTTCAGTGAGAAGAAATATTTGTACCAATAGTGTTTAGAAAAGTTATCATGTCTGCATCTTGTACTCTGAACAACTGCTATGAAGACAACAGTATGCATTGTATTAATTATTGTGGCTGTCCTACTGCCATGTTTTGAAGCTGTCTCATTGCTATTTCTTCCTTGTGGAAATTAATAAAATTTTTAAAAAAGAAATTACTTATGCTCTAACACATTCATATACACATGTATATCCTCCATGTTTTCAACAAAGGGAAAAAAAAACAGGATCCACATAATTTCTTGTGCCATGATATTTACTAGAGGAAGCTATTTCTTGGGACCTCTATGGTAGGACTCTGCCTAATGAAGAGGAAATTTCAAAAAAAATTTTTTTGTTGGTCGAGAGTTCTCCTGTTCTACCTCTAAGAAGAATAAGCCTTTTAGGACAATTGAAAAGCTAAGCTTGGGCCTTCAGTGGTCGTAAATGATTCTTCAGGCAAATCTGTCAATGGCAACAGTAGACAGTGCCCACTAATTTAATCTCCTCTAGCAGTGAGGGCGCTAGAAAAACCCGGGCATTAATCTTACACTCACATAGCCCATGAAGATGTGTCCAACTATGACCTAAAGCTCTGTAAATTACCAGCGTGTGCTTTTAGAGGTAAGGCTGATCGGTGTCTGGAGTTATCACATTCACGTTGAATGCCTCCCTGCAGGCACTCCTGCAGAGTGATGGGATTTGGTCCTGGCTTTCTGGGAACAGTGAGATAAGGTGGGATAAGTGCTTACCATGGAAATATTCATGGCAAACTGCACTGCAAAACCTGCAAAACCTCACTCAGCTCGGTTCTTTTGCTGTCCCAATCTTTAAACTGACTGACTGGTTTTTTTGTTGTTTCTTTCTTTCTTTTGGGGCAGATCCCTATGCTTGTCTGCAGTGCACACGCAGGCTGACTTCCGTGTCATCCGTCAGCACACTGAGATATTTTTCATCCTAGAATTTTGTGTTCTGTAGTGATCTTATGCTTTTGGTTTGTCTGGGTCAGTCAGTATTCTCCCTGGTCCAAGGTAGCTGTAAGAGCATGTGCAGTTGTCTCCCTAAAACTGAAGTTGCTGTTGTGTTCTGAAGATACAAAAACAATTCAGGTTTTCTGTCCTCCCATGCTACCTACCAAGGCAGAGCAAGGTAGCTAAAATGATTCCCTGCACCAAATCTGTCTAAACCCATCTTCTGCTTGCTCTACTGAGGACGAGGGAGAGGAAGTTGTTAAGAGAAGTCTCTGTCCCAACCCCTCCTACATTTGCATGGAAAAACCACAGAATTATCACTCTCACAACTCCTCTCCTGGCTGAGCTCAACTATTCTTTCTGCTCAGGCTGTATCTCTGTCCAGTGACAAGGCCAGCATTCCCAAAGGTGTGGGGAGGTTTTACTTTTACTGCTGCATGGGATAGAAAGTTTCTTTTCTTCTCTTAACTGCTGATGTGAATCACTCCTGATACTCACCTGTCATTTTAAATACAATATATGTAGATTTCATCTGTTTTTTACTCAAATTGCAATGAAAAGCAATTTCCTATGGTTTCTCTATCTCCTCACGGTGCTCCATATTTGTTGCACAAATATTCCCTAGTGCTGACTGTTTCTATTCTGCCCACATTCCCTGGCATTTTCTTTATATCCTCTTGTTCTTGAACTTAAGCCAAAGCAAAAGTGTGTATTTTGTTATAGTATAGCATCATGGTCTCATAAAATCCTAAGAGAGCTGAATATGAAAGTGATTGGGAGCAACTCTGATGCCATTTTCTAAGGAAAAGTTTGCACAGTACTTGACAGTGCCATATTTTACAAAAATCACAAACAGAAGTATTTAACAGGCTCACAAGTTGTACCTCTAAGCCAGAATCTACCACAAACTTAACAGCCATTCATCTGAGTTAGTACAGTATATTTTCAATCAGATATTGCAGAGGCCTTAACACATACCAGATATAAATTCTACAGTTCTTTCTATTTCTTACTCTCTCCTTTGATGGTCCTGGCTCCAGCAACCACCAATTCCTCATCTTAGTATCAAGGTAAAGAGTTTATTTTGGTTTTTTCTTCTTACACTCTTCTTCAGGACCTTCTTATCTATCCCTTTACTTTCTTCTCTCATCATTTTTAGCTCCAGTCACTACTTGGGAGCTGCTCTCACTACGTCCATTCATGCCCCCTTCAAATGTCACCCCCACTGATGAACACTGGATTTGTTTAAAGCACACGTCATCTGATCATACTGTTAGCTTGCTGGTAAAGTGATCCAGGGACTCTTCATCCCTGCTTGTTCAGATTAATCCCAAGCTCTCTAGTGGATCCCACAATCTTCCACATATTATTTAACTCTGATTCTTGCTCCTTTTGCTCCCTGCCCAAAAACTATGCTTGAAGAAACCTTAAAATGCTTGTATTTTGGCTCAAACACAATGCTGTTTTTTTAAAACCTTATGCTATTTTTAACTCATCATTTATACTCTGCTTGTAAATGACAATTCCACCTTCATCATTTCATTTATTTCTTTTTGATACAGCATCACCATTTTAAAGATCTCTGGTTTTATTAGGATTCCATCAGTATAACAGTATATCTGAGATACTCACCTTATGGAGAAGAAAGGTTCATTTTGACCTAGAACTTTGGGGGTTCTGGTCCATGATCAGTGAGGCAGCACTTCCCACCAGGTAGGAGAGCCTGGTGGAACAAAATTGCACACCAATGAGCATAAGAAAACAGAAGAAGGGGAACACAGTAGCACAATCCACCTGAAGGCACACTCCCAGCCATCCAAGGACCACCCCTTGGGCCCAGCTTCTCAAATTTTCCACCATCTCCACTCTAGCACAAGCCTGGAGGTATTTGGAAGACATTTAGGATCCCTGGGGTCCTAAATCTTAGAGGTTTTGGGGAAACATTTAAGTTGTAAACTGTAGTATTGGTTCATGCATCAAAGCTCTGATGCCGCTTGATGTCTCCATGCCCCCAGTTTACACAGATCAAAGTTATTATCTCTGAAGCCACAATTTGTGTGCTTCGTGCATTCCTCAATAGTTACCTGATATGTGCCAGGCTCCTCCACTGAACTGTGGGGAGCTAAGTGGTAGAGACTAAATCTTTGATATTTTTGTGTTTAAGCAAAGGACACAAGGCTGAACAGAGAGTCAGTTCTCTATGATTGTTTGCCAAATTGAATATTCAAACACATCAGTCACATTCAGAAAATGTTTCCGTATATCTTATGAGAAACCATTTACTGACAGTACAATCTATGAAAAATAATGCTCACCTGGAAGAAAGATGATACTTGAACATATTTGGAAGGAGGCCTAACAACCTACCTTGCATTGAATAAGCTCCACATACATGTGATGAGTCTCTCTGTATAAAAAAACTGGATCGTGTTTCACCTGTGTGTAGACAGAGCTGAGCACAGGTAAGAGACACAGGTTAAAAGTAGGTTTTGGGAGTTCGACTTGGAGTTGCTGTTTGCCTCAGTCAATACGGGTAGGGACCTGTAAAGAAGAAAATGAATTGTGCTATTTTCTGCCCCTTTCCCCATCCTCTCTTACCTATCTTACGTACTCTCCAAATATAACTCGTTGGGAAAGTGAGAGGCTTACATTTCTCTCACAAATCTCAAACATTATATGTATTTGCCTCTACTCTCCTAATCATTATTCTTTTACTAGTTCTCCGACTCAAAAGCAGTAAGACCCCTTTTGCATAAATGTTACTCAAGCTGTAAGATATTGTACTGTCCTTTTCACTGTTAACTTTTTTGTTGTGGTTTATTTTCTCCTTTAATGAAACATTTATTAAACCCTTGCTATACCTCCAGCTCTGTGGGGGACAGAAAGAAAGTAGAGGGACAGGTTTTTGTCGTTCAGTTGCCAGACACAGGATATGGGAAAATATAAATGCAAATGCTCATTAAATGTGCACTAAATATAATCAAGTGTGAGGAAGCTGATGCTTAATCCCTGTTCTGCTTTCTTTTCCCCCTTCACTCTGTTAAACTGCTCGACAGGAAGCGCTGACTTGTACGCAAAGAAGAATGAGAGACTCATTGTTTTCATTTCTAAAGGGTAAATTGTGAACTAAATAAAACTTTCCTTCCTTAATTTTTGGTATCAAGTATTTTGGCTCAACAATAGACAAACTAAGACAAGCATCATATAGATGCAGAGTAAATTTAGGACTGCTTCTTCGCAATCTATGTTCCTTAAAATCTAAATCTATAAGTAAGTTATGGAACAACCTGCTCTTCAGTGTCTTCATAGAAGATGAAGACCACAACAGCCTTATGAAAACTGATATTAAATATATGGATTCATATATTTATAGACTGTATATATTTATATATTTATGTATGCATTAATAGATGTGAGCACCAAGTGGACAGGTACACATCGGTCAGAAGTTGTTTTGATTCAATCTTGTGGCAACTTCCTTAAATATCATCCACTGAGTATGGTTCTTTGCTAAACTTGTTTTTACTCTTCATTCAGTTAATAGCAACTGAACACTACGTTATGTGCATTAATGGCACGTGTTCATCTCAGCCTGCCATAACCGTCTTTTAATGCTTCCTAAAATACTTATACCTCTCATGCTGCAGTGTAGATAAAACTTTATGTCCCCTTTTATACAAAATTGAACTCTAAGTTCTTTCAACAAACACTTAAGATAGTGTTATAAATTCCATAACTGGGTATCAAAACTAGGGGATCATTTGCTTAGCTTTTTAGTTCTTAGTCATTATTTGCTTGCATTCTTTTTCAAAAGAGAAAAAATATTTAAAAAATTGGAAACGATGCAAAAATTTACTGAACAAAATGCTAAGCTTTTGGTGGATATAGATTATTACTGACAAATTTTTTAAAAATCACACAAGTTCATTGAGTCTAATTTCAAAGCACAGTAGCGCAATGAATTCCCTATTATGAACATTCTTTGAGGCTTGACTAACATCTTAGCTCCAATATTCATTTGCCATATAACTGTCTATAAATTACTATCTCTGTGGCTCAATCTCCTGTGTGAAGTGGAAGGCAGATAATTACAATGCCCAGTGGAGTGGAGTAACAGAATTAATAAATGTAAATTCCCTTAGAAAAATTTCTGGCATTTAATAAAAACATTGTATGCACTAGCTATTGTTACTATGGTTATTCATAGTACTTGGGATTCTTTTCTATGTTGCTTATGTTACGGCACAGAATTCATGGTGAGGCTGGGTTGAGGACAGTTAAAATGCTTTAAGAATGTAATTCTTTCAGCTTTTCTTCCTCTGCTATTCATTTTTCTTTCTACT
>PVJA010014047.1:36816-48569 GCA_004027025.1 Myocastor coypus
CCTATGTAAGTATAAGCTTTGAATGCTCCACTTTCCTTGCTTCAGACTTTGTGTTTGGCTGGTATGCTTGAGACTTTGTGGCTGTTAATCTCCTTATGAAAAAGGAGCTATTTGATTCCTAGGTTTGGCTAAAGGCCCATGACAAATAGCAGCAAATTCTAAATGCTTAATGAGGCACACAGTCCTTCACAGCACTTACAGAGGTGGTTGTCAGAATCCAGTATTTTTCAACTCTTAGCTAACTACCCATTGTCATCTTGTAAAAAATGTAAAAGGACAAATTGTAAAAAGCCTGTGAGGATAAAAGAGGACTTCTGAAGAGAATGGTTAATGAGGTGTATTTCTAAATTTCAGCCCTGTACATTTTCTTTTTTTTTTTTTTTTTAAATTTTTTATTTTATTTATTTTTTCTTGTTTCAGAACTTTTGTTCGTTCATTCACTCATTTTTATTATGGCCGGCTCAGCCCGCCCTGAGGGCAAGACTGGCTCAACATGTGGTGCCGGGGATTGAACTGCGGTCCCTGAAGCCGCCCAAGCTTTCCCAAGCAGGGGCCTTATACCACTGAGCCATCCCGCCAGGCCCCCAGCCCTGTACATTTTCATATGTATAAGGAAGAAGGAGCTGTCTTGCCCTAAGCCCTGAACTCAGAAATTCATAGAACATGTGGCTAACACAGACCTTAAGAAATCCAGTGGGAATGGGAATTTGGCAGATGGCTCTGCTGAGCAGAACTGAATTGAGGTGTTGCACTGATACAATATAAATTGCCAGAGCTTGCTGGAGCTAGGGAAAACAGAATTTGTCTATTGGTCAAACATGTGCTATAAACGCCAAAGTTGGCTGCTCTTCGATCTAGCTCAAGACAGCTGTCTTCAAGTGTTGCCTTATCAGGCAAGAGATGAAAGGGTACCACAGTGTGCACAGTGCAAAGAAAGGACCTTAGCAACCAGCCTAGAGACATGTTTGTTTAATCAAGCTGGCATTAGAAGGAGGTCTTCAATACCGTGGCCCCAAAAACGGAAACCTGAAAATCCAATGTGAGAGTATAAATTGGTGTTAGATATTCATTAGACCCAAAGAACACTTGTACCAGACTGTATTAGTCTAGTAATATCACTTTTCTTAAATATGTGTTCTTTCTCCTTTGCCTCAAGCTTCAGGGGAAAAAAGCCACGGAGAGGGAGAAAAGAAAAGGGGAGAAACTGAGGCAGAGTTGGAAATAAGCACTGTCCACACTTTGTCATCACAGATTTCTTCCCAGAGTTGTGTAGAGATTAGAAACTAGCACCTTAAAGAAGCGAAGAACAATAAACAAAGTTTAACGTGGGTTGTAATCTGTTACTTAGGGATATTAAAAGATTAGGATCTAAAAAAGGTATAACAGCTTAATCCTGATTGATATCTGCACCCTTATTTAAGACTTTGGTGATCCCCTCTCTTCCCTGTAAATCTTCTATTGTGTGACCTAAATAAAAAAGGAGATGCTTCTAGAGTTCTGGGCTCTCTTGGAGAGAGACAGATCTCAGTGAGTCCTCTGAGCTACCTTCATCAGGTCTTCTCGTTTCTTTTGGCACTGACACAGAACATTACAACAGAGTTGGCTTAAATTTGCCAGAGTAAAAAAAAGTGTTACTGTAAAGATGAGATTTTTCAATGCACTGAACTGGTGAAATCAGTGAGATCGTTTTGAGTTTTATTCAAGATATCAAGCAGTTCTAATCATCTCCTACTGGCCAGGAAAACCATTAAATCTGTTTTCATTTTTATCCATTAGGGACAAGGGAGGATTTGGACTAAGGATTGAGAGCAAGGACCAAAGCAACAGTTGCTTTCAGGTCAAACATTTGAATCTCGCCCATGACATGTTTAGCTGATATTTGTTTTGTTGAAGATGGATTCTTTTCTCTCTTTAATAGTCTGTCTTCTTTTTGGCAACTTTTCAAACTGAGGGCCTGAAGAAAAATGCCTTTACCAACTTTAACTAGAAGAGCCCAAGATCAACATGTAAAAGAATGCTATGATTAAAAATGTTTTAAATTATTTTATTTTGATTTTTTTTCTGGTTGGAAATTTTGTTTTTATTAATCATTTTTAATTTTTAAAAGAGAATAAAAAATTAGATACAATGCAGAATTTCACTAAAAAGTGATAGGAATTAAACAACAGTTGTTATATTGTATATTATTATCTTCAAGTTGTTCAGATTATGAGATACAAGCATGCAGAATTAGACATAAAATTAAAAAGAGGGAAAAAAGCATTGATTTAAATCAGAAGTACAGTTATCCAAGCTATCCTGTGTATATCCAGATATTTTTTCCTTGCTGCTTTCATTCTTCTCTCCTTTCCCGCATCCCATTTGTTCCTTCCCTTTTAGGCAGTTTCTTTCCCTTACACAGTACACATTGTACCTTTCAGATTTCTTTACTCTTTCAGGTTTTTATATTGATGAGACAATGTCATATTTGTACATGCAGGTCTGATTTACATCATGCATTAGCATAGTCTCTAGTTGTATCCATTTACCTATATAAGACTCAAATTTATCTTTTATATAGCTAGGTAATATTCCATTGTATCAATACACATCTTTTTTAACCACTTCTCAGTTGGTGGGCTTTTAAGTTGCTTCCAAGATTTAGCTTTGAGAAACTGAGCTGCTATAAACATGGATGCACATACATTGCTGTGATATGATGATGATTTCAGTTCTTCTAGAAATGTACCCAAGAGGGGAATAGCTGAGTTGAATGGGACTACTAATTTTAGTTTTTTGAGAAAGCTCCACAGTGAATTCCATAGTGGTTGTACCAGCCTACACGCCCACCAACAGTGAAAAAGTGTTCTTTTATCTACACATTCCCTTCAACATTTGTTATTGGTTGATTTCTTAAGGATATCCATTGCTTCTGGGGTGAGATGGAATCTCAGTGTTGTTTCAGTTTGTATTTCTCAAATGACCAGTGACGTTGAACATTTTTTCATATGCTTATTTGCCATTTATATTACTTTATCTGAGAAGTATGAATCCATCTCAAATACCCAGTTTTAACTGGTTGTTTGAATGAAGCTCTCAACCAATGTAGCGGAATCATTGTTTGAGCCTGACTTGGGCACTTTAAAATTTTTAGGAGACCCTATCTCAAAATTAAGAAAAAAAAATAATTGGGTGGATAGTTTATTATGAAGTATTACAGAAAAACTTTGGTTTAAATTGTTGAGAGAGCTTTCTTCTATCCCATACCCAGTTTTACCAATTTTATTAATATCTTGTTTAGAACTGTACATATGTCAAAAGGAAGGAATCAGCCAGGCGTGGTGGCACACGCCTGTAATCCCAGCACTCAGGAGGCTGAGGCAGGAGGATCAATGCGAATTCAAGACCAGCCTGAGCTACCAAAGTGAGCTCAAGGCCAGCCTGAACTGCCTAGTGAGACCCTGTCTCAAAAAAGAAAAAAAAAAAAAAAAAAGGAATCATTATTAATGATCCACAATGAATATATTATTAATGCAAATACACATTTGATTAATATGTTTGGTAAACCATGCCTACTATTTATACAAGTGATAACTAATATGAAATTACATTTGTAGACTTTTAAAACAAATTTTTTTATCTATCAATTTCAAAGTAATATATGTAGATAGTATGTTGAGAGTTATATTTATGGCTCATCGTCATAGGCAATAAATCCCCTATGAAGATTCCTGACTGGGGGTGTTAACATAGGGACAAGGAGCTCCCCAGATACTGTGTCCTGAGCATCTGGATCTGTCCAGGGAAGAAGTGCAGCATGTTGGTGACACTGAAAACTTAGCAAAAGAAAGACAGAGGGATGGCCACCAGGTTAAGTCTAGGTAACTGACTTTCAGATTGAAATGGAAAAGATACGATTGTTTATAACTTGAGCTAGGATTTTGTTTTGATTTGGAGCAGATCCAATCCTGTTACTTCTCTTTACAGTCAATATTAAAAAATACTTGAACTTGATGAATTGCTTTGGAAAAATCATATTCATGAATTTTTTTAACCAAATAAAATCTGACTTTGTTTTTAAAAGAAATTAGTAAGGGAAGAAACACGAAGGCATAACATTCACTATGAGGAAAATAAGTAAGAAAAATCGTCAGCCCAGACATATAGCTCAGCAGCACAGCACCTGCCTAGCAAGCATGAAGTCCTGAGTTTTATCCCTCATACCACCCCAAAAAAGAAAAATTATGATATTTATGATATATCAGGTATATATTATGATATATATCATGATATATCATAAACATAATTTGTTCCAAAATTCTTGTTGTGAACCAAATTTTCTCACAGTGCTCACCGTAAATAGGGTTGGTACGTCCTGAGTCATATGTACTATTTAATCACAAAATACAAATCAAAGTGCAGAACAGTAGAATGAGAGAGAACACTAATGTTACTTGAGGTGGCTCCTGGTATAGCAAATAGTAAGGTGGGTGGGAGGAGGTTATTGTTTGAATTACTCTCCATAAAGATATCAGGGAGCTCTCTTCCAGTCATTTTCTCTTTTCTTATTAGCCACAGGATAATATTTTTTTCATTTTTTTACTACTTTTAATAATAAATAACAATAAGACAGTTTCACAACACATTAGTAGGACACGCACAATAATTAATACAATGTACATTGTTGTCTTTGTAGTAGCTGTTCCAAGTATAAGATGCAAACATAGTAACTTTATTAAGCACGATTGGTATAAATATTTCTTCTTATTGAACTAACAGAAAGTAGTTGTATACATAGTTCAATATTCCATAATAGTACTGTGTTATTGGCAGACCTGACAATGTTGGAAGCTGTTGACTTGAGCCTTTACCACTTAATATACTAATCTGGCTTTTCTTTTTATGCCTTCTGGTTAAACTTTTCTGCTGGGTGGTTAAGTCCAAGTTAAAGCAAGACCTATATAACAAAACATGTAACTTTTTTTTTTTTTTTTTTTTTTTGCATTACCAGGGATTGAACTCATGACCTTGAGCTTGCAAGCAAGCACTATTCCATTGAACTATCTCTCTGGCCCCAAAGCATGTAACTTTTGTATCTAACAAGGTCAGTCAAATCTCCTCAAGATTAACCTTTCGAATGTAAAATATTTTTCTAGTGGCACTTGTTTTTTCCTGTGCTGCATAGCCCCCTAGACTTGAGAGATCATTTTATTGTTCATCAGCTTCAGGGTTCTGTTACATTCACGTTGGGATGGTGTTTCTCAAAGGCATTCTGGAACTCATTCCTGTTTTCCAAAATAGACTTTGTCATATCCCTACTTACCTCTTCCCTGGTTTCCATTTTCTCAGTGAAATGCTGCTCAACATGCACTTCTGTTGCTCACTCTGGAGCTCAGCAAGTTCATTCATTCTTAGCTCCTCCTACGATCCTCGATCAGCTCCTTATGGCTGTATTACTGATGAGCAAGCCCATAATATTTCCCATAAACCCAATCTACTTCTCTACCTGTTCATCAGCCTCTTTAAAGTCACATTCAGTCACACATTCTGGCTGCAGTTTCCTCCAAGCTGAGTTTTAGGTCCAGCACCTAAGATCTTCCCTGGCCTTGCCAGTGAGGTTGGTACAATGAAGACATTGTATTGTTTCTTACAGAGCTCTTTCAGTGTCAAGCATAACTCTGCAGTAACTTAAAAACACATGCAAAGGGCACTTCTGTACATAGCTTCTTAAAATTTATATGTCACTTGCTGACAGACGGCTGTGGAAAAGGCTTGTGTTGGGAAGGGAACTCAGTCTTTATAAAACGATACTCAGCTTCCACATCATGCACCAAAGCTACAGGTCATGTTACATGTTGGGACCCTGTCCACCAGATGAAACACCTTTTAGGTAGTTGGCTCTCAGGGAAGGGTCTACAGCGTGTTCAGGGTCTCACTACTAGATCACATTCATAGTGATCTGCCTGTTTATAGCTTCTCAAAAGCTGGGATTATAGGAGCATGCCACCAGCACTGCAGGCCTGGGGATCAAAGCCCTGGCCCCTAATTCTGATTGCAGTTGCTATAGTCTGCTGAGCTATTTGGCTGGCCCTCTCACATATTTCTTTTTTGGGGGTGCAGGGGGGTCACTGGAGATTGAACTCAGGACCTTGCAATTGCCAAGCAAGCGCTTATTCTACTGAGCTATCTCCCCAGCCCAGATATTCCTTAATAGTGGGTGTAAACACCTTATGCAGCCATTCTATAAAAAATTGCCTTGTGGCCAGAGCTTTTGCATTGGCCCTCCACATGACAGGCAGGCTGGCCTCATTCACATCCTGTTCCTTGGATGCATGAGGCTTCTGGCAATAGTACAACAGTAGTGTATTAATTTTCAGATTTTCACTTTTGTTCACACACAGCTAGAGATTCAATCTGTCCTCCTGGACTCATGTCCTGGCAGTGCTTTTACATCTTGCATGATACAAATTCTGTTTGGCATCTTCCTCCAAAAGAGCCTTGTTTCATCACAGTTGAACATTTGTTTAGGGATATATCCTTCTGTCTTCCTAAGCTTCACAAATTCTATCTTGTAGGCTTTTGTAGGAGTCTTATGAGGACTGAAGATTTTGCCATGTCTTATCAAATCATCTGCTACTGACTTTAAAATTCATCACTTATGGCACTCTGCACTGAATCATTGCAATTTCATTTTTTTCTTTTTCAGATCAAAGCTTCCTTAATGCCATCACCTGCCAGCTGTTTCTCATTCAACCACACTAACAAAAGTTTTTCCATGTCCTGTGGCACTTGCATCCGTTGCTTTGCTAATATCATTTCTCCTTTTATAGATTCTAAGAGTTTTGGCTACGATCAAGTATAACAATAATATGCCTTTTGCCGTCAGCACCTTTGTTCTTCGAAATAGTTAAGGTTGTTGACCATGCCTTGTCGTGCTCCCCAGCCACCTCAGTCACACAAATACCATGATCATGCGTTCTACAATCCTTCTTCAATATGATCTCTATTTTCTTCAAAATCTCCCCATTGTTGCTCTGCATTTTCTTGCTATTTTCATCAGAAAGGCACTTTCTTCTTTTGCCATCATGCTTTCTCTGCACTTTCTTTGAAGTCATGCTGGATTGAATAATTCAATACAGTACTGGGCATGCTTCCCAGCAAATGTGCATAGATCTGTGACCTCAGTCTTGATTAGAGCAAGCCAAAACTACGTGTCAGAGTGGAGAGGAGGTCTGTAGTTATGTTTTCCACCCGGTGAGGAACTCATGAATGGAGGCGAAATTGTGTCAAACATGTCTGTTTTTGAACAGCTCAGAAGAGTTTGTAAACTGAGGTATTGGTGTACTTGACTATTGGCACATTTTAATACTTATCTATTTAATTTAAATTATTTCTATAAGGAACAAAGTCAAGTGAGAGAAATGCATTTTTTCTGTCAATTTTATTCCTAGGAAAAATAAGACTATTGTAATAAACATGTTGAAAGACAAGATATGACTGGACTCTTGGACTTTTCTTCTCTACTGGGCCCTTAAAATGTGAAGAAATAAGAGTTCAGAGTTATAAAATCCCATAACCACACTTTATAGGAAGAAGTCGATTTGATATCAAGAGTATTAGGCAGAGAAATTATATTAAGTACATTTTAATTCTTAGCACAGAATAAGAAAATAATGCAGGAAATCCTGGCAATGGATAAAAGTTTTCTCAAGATTTTTTTCTAATGCGCATTCTTGTGAAGACCAGAAGACAGGCAGTCTACATTTTCAGAAGTCACTCCTGTGAGCTCTTCAAGAAGACAAGCTGTGACTGTAGAAGCAAGCTGGAGTGGGAGTACCAGAATGACTTCAACAGCAACCTATTTGACCAAATTGTAAAACTTTATAATTCAACTAAATTTGGTATATTAAATCATTGAGTTTGGAACTCTTCTAAGGGCTGATTAATTGTAGTTAAGTCATTTAAAGTACTCATGAATAAAAGAATAAAGAACACTCACTTGTTTGTGTTTAAGGATTAGAATGTCTAAAATACCAAAATTTAAAATGTTTTTGAGTTCTTGGTAAAGTTCTCTGCATAACTATACATTTACCCTTTTTTATAATTGGTGGTCTGGAAAAGGCCCCTCCTGTGAGTTAGTTTTAAGCTGTAATTTTGCTACTGCTATTGTTCCCATTCCAACTTTGACCTTCCTGGGGTTCCATTGCTTTGTCTATAAAGTGAAAATACTGGATGTGGCCATCTGTAACACCTTCACAAACTCCAAAATTTTGAGTCTGGAGCATTTTCAAATAAATAGCCCTTTGAGTGGTGTTCCTTCATGAGAAGATGGAATCTGGAGTCAGACAAACCAAAATCTTGCTTCTTCTGGGCACCAGGACAGTGATGTTGGATGATATTCAGTTTTAGAGTATGCTCAAAGTCAATGTAATGCATTCTTATTGGGTAATTAATACCTATGAAGTGATGTTTGAAAATGTAGACTAGTTCTTAAGAAATATTTGTCCTGTATCATTGGAAAATTTTATGTTATAATTTCACGTGGTAATGAACATTCCAACGTGGCAAAAATAGAAAAAAAAATAGGAAGAAGAAAGATTTACCAGGTTTCCAAAGTTTGAAATGATTACCAAATGATTTCTAAGTGATTTGAAAGTATTTAAGATACCAGGACAAGAGATCACATAACTGAGCTCTGTAAAATCTTCCACTTTGTAGACTTAATGGTTTAATTCTGAAACCATAGAACACTGGGATAAATTACCATAAAAAAGAGAGATCTCATGTGCTTATTTGAATGTGTCCTTTTTATCTTTACCACTCTCCATCCAGTACTTTTTTATTTCTTTTTTTCAAGGAAAATAGAGGAAGAAAATCAGTGTAGTAGGAAACTCATCTCT
The DNA here is from genome assembly GCA_004027025.1 of Myocastor coypus. Taxonomy (NCBI): domain Eukaryota; kingdom Metazoa; phylum Chordata; class Mammalia; order Rodentia; family Myocastoridae; genus Myocastor; species Myocastor coypus. The sequence continues at coordinate 45,696 of PVJA010014047.1, forward strand.
TAATTGCTTTTATTTGCAAAAGTTATTCCTTTTAAAAGAGTAATTCATAAAACAGAGGAAATTGGGAAGTTCATTCTACGTTATATGCTTGCTAACTAGAGGCTTAGCTTAGTAGCGTCTGCCTGGTTACTCACTTGAGTCACTACTAATAGATTTTCCTCTGTCAAATTTCTTTGTTGATTATAGCAATAAGGGGAAGCCACTGAATAATTGCATGTGTGCATACACGCACACACACACACACACACACACACACACACACACTTGATATGCCTATTGTGAATAGGAAATTAGGATATACCCCGTTGCTTGCTGGGCATTATACACTTACACAAGAGTCTTTGAGGGTCAATAGTCAGAAATTGGTAGGTACTGTGCATGGTGTTGGAACTCCTGTATAAATGTCCCTTAGTATTGTTCTGTAAATTTTTATTCTGAACTCTCACAGTCCTCACCTCTGGAAGAGGCATGAGACTTTGGGAGAGTACTCATGTGGATGAGAACAAAAAATATATTTTGTACATTTTCTGTTCAACTTTGACTGCCAGTTTAAGCTATCAATGTGGAGGTAGCAGTCATCCTGCCCCTCTTACTTTCTATCCCCTCACCCCACATTTCATCAAAATGATAGGATAACATTGTAAAACCAAAAACTGTTATCAATAGTCTACATATTGACACATGCCTAACTGACACAAAATTGATAGAGAAATTAAAACAAAATTGTAAGACATGAGAGATTTTGTAGTAAGAGAAAACAGCAAGCCATGTGTTAGTCACTTCTAAACTGTAGAGAAGAGGAGGGAAAAAAGAGAGAGGGGAAATAGAAGAATAGGAAGTTTCATTCCAGACCAACATCTCCCTACCTTGACAGGTGTATAGGTATACAAGTTGCATCTATGTTACCTGTTACTTAGTTGTTACAGCTTGTATTTAGATGTCTCCCAGGCCTCATACGCTCATAGGTGGGGAGTTTAAAGGCGGCTGGGTTAGGGTGCATGAAGTGGATTAAAGAGGTGACACTGGAGCTAAGGCTGCAGATAATGAAACCTTACCTTGGTATGGATGGCACCAATCACTAGACTTGTAGCTTGAATAGAATACAAGTAAAGCAGGCCTGCTGCTGGTGCTTGATGCTTTGGCTGCTTACTGCCTACCTGCAAAACACACCAAGTGTTACAGTTTGTGTATAAGTGTTCCCCCAAAGTCTCATGCAGTCATGGGCAGCTTCTGGAATTTGTAATTGATTATTGTGGGTGTGGGTGCTGCACTTTCCCTGGGGCAGGTGGTTTGCATTACAATGTAAGAAAGGAAAACTAGTTAACTGCTTGAGCTATAGCTACTCTCTCCCTTCATCTTACTCTTGCCTGCTGCCATGAAAGGTTGTTTTCTGCCGTGTGCCTCTCGGCCCTGGAGCTAGCTGAATATGGACTGAAACCTCCAGTCACTGCGAGCTGAATAAATCTTTTCTTCCCTAATTTTGAGTGATGGATATTTCTCCCACCAATAAGAGAAGAGCAACTAAGACACCAAGGAAAGCTTTTCCTCTGCAATTCCCATCTGCCGTGCCACCCTGCTTTGGAACCAGCCCACTACGGACTAAAACCACTACAAATTTTGAGCTGACATTACTTTTCCTTCTTTAACCTTTGAGGTTAGTTATTTTGTCCCTGAAACAAGAAAAGTAGCTAAAGCATTAGCTAGGGGGAAAGCTGCTTATAAAAATGCCCTTCCTAATCACATAAAACCTACTGTATGTCCGCTGTGCTCATCAGCTTTCCACTGTTGCAATGTAACATCTGACATAAACAAGGAATTGCTTACTTTGGCTCACGGTTTCATAGATTTTAGCCCAAACTCATCTGGGGCTAATGCAAGACAGAATACTATGGGAGCGGAAGCACAGGTTAGAAGAGGCTGCTCATTCCAGAACAGCCAGAAAGCAACGAGAAACAAAAGGCTGCTGAAGACAAAATTCACCCTTCAAAGGCTTCCAGAGGTCTACTTCTTCCAACTAGGTCTCTACCTCCCAGTAGCCCAATTAACTACAAATTATCAGTGTGTTGATGAGGTTAGAGCCCTCTAATCCACATACTTCTCGAGGTCTTACCTATGAATACTGTTACATGGGGGAATAAAACCTTCAACATATATACTTTTGGAGGACTTTTTCAGATTCAAACTACGGTACCCACCTACTTAAAAGAAGAATTTATTGATTTTTAAATGGGCTTATGCAAGCCTGAGAAAATCACTTTCAGTCATTCATACTAGACAATTAAATTCTATATTTAAATGTTCTTAGCCATGAGGGATCTCTAGACTTCTAAGAGGAAGCAATGACAAGAAAAAGAAATGACAAGTGAACAACCACAACAATAGGCAGTAGAGAAAAAAAGGTAATTCAATTACCAGAAGTGAACTCTTAAAAACTCTATTTTCTGAAAAATTCATAGGCTTTTGTATTTAAAAATATATACTATGACTTTTCCTTAAAACATGGACTGATGGAGATTATACTTTATATTTCATTATACTTTATACTTGGAGTGTCCTTTGTACTGTTTGAGATTTCTTATTGTGCCCACTATTCTTGTGATTACACACTATTGTTTATACAAATAGAAGAAAGCATAAAAGTGAACTTGCATTTAATCTTTTAACAATGGGTTTCTATTGTTGAACACAAAATCAAATTGACCTTTTGCACATAATTTTTATTTTTTTCAACTTTCAATTTTTTATTTTTAAATTTAACAATGGTTACATTACATATTTTCATCATCAGATCAGTTTAGATTAATACATATAGGTATATAAGATTGATCAAGCAATTAAACATTAACCCTTCTAAATCAACATTACTTTTTTTTT
>PVJA010014048.1:0-48271 GCA_004027025.1 Myocastor coypus
CTTTGACTGTGTATGTATCTGCTTCCTCTTAGTCCAAAGAGAAGTATATTCTTTCCTTTTTTTTCTTTCTTTCTTTCTTTTTTCTATGCAACATCAATAGGGAGGTGGGTCATGCCCACACACTGCACTCTATAGAATGATTGTGAGGACAATATGCAATATGTCAACTTTCAAAGAAAAGAAGGGGGAAAAGAAAAAACAAAGTAATGTGGATTTAGAAAGGTTAATGTTTAATTGTTTGATCAATCTTATATACCTATATGTATTAATCTAAACTGATCTGATAATGAAAATATGTAATATAACCACTGTTAAATTTAAACAATAAAAAAATTGAAAAAAAAAGAAATAAAGTTCCACAGCACTGGCCATTTGAAAGATTCAAATTAAAACAACATTGAGATACTTTCTCACACCAGTGTGGAGTCTCCCCAAAAATCTAGCACTGGAAATCCCAATCAATCAAGCTATTCCCCATCTGGGTCTGAAAACATCATACCATTGTGATATTTATAGCATCACTGTTTGTCTTAGCTAAATCTTGGAAACAACCAAAATGCCTATCACCTGTGGAATGGATAAAAAGGATGCAGTATTGTCATACAGTGGAGTATTACTAGGCTATAAAGAAAGACAAATTTGAAGCCTCTATAGGTAAGTTGATGCAACTGGGCTATACTCCTAAGTGAAATGAATCAGACTCATATGTGTAAATATCATTTTGTCTCTCTAGTATAAGAACCTGAAAGAAGAAATAAAACCTAAAAAGTATAATAGATACGTAAAACAGAGAGAAATTGAACTTAAGGATTAAACAAAAAAGATTGGAGAAATGAGTAAAGATAGGAAAAAAGGAAGAGGGAAAAGCATTGGAGTGTATATGCAGGATGAATGAGATGAGTGTACGAATAACTGTCATCAGCTTTTTGAAAATAGCAGTTAATATGTAAAATTTTCACCTTGACTAATGCTGTATGCTGATATCTGTGATCTAACCAACTACATCAAAGACAGCAATGTGTAATAAAAACACCATGCTTGAAAACTTCTCATCTTGCTCTTCTAAATGTGCACCCTTTCTAATGATTTATCAGTTATAATTATATTCTTATTAAGATATATATTTTTTAAAAATTTACAAAGGACAGGGAAAAAATGAGTTCTTGAAAACTAGCCATAGCATTTATTTATTTGTCCATCCTTGCATACATATGTCTGTTAATCTGAGCGACAGATTTGATGATAAAAATAAACAATAGAGCAAGCATTGTTAATTAGCTATTCTAGTTTTGAAAATCTGTAACATATGTATTGTTGCACGTTACCCTGTTTCTGCTATGTGTTTTTCTCTTCAAAATAAAATAAAATATTTGAAAAAGGACCTGGTATATCATGTTGATCGAATACCATAGTTTTACAGGAATTGCTGGAAAGGGAAGGCATTTCAAAAAGTAAAACCAGTCAGCCATGCATCTTGGCCACCTTTTAGGTTGCACCGGAACATGAAGCCAGTAATGAGAGTGGTTGGCTGTGGGGCTCCAGGATGAACATCTGTCATCAATAACTAGCTATGTTTTCAGTGAGATAGATTTGGAGAATAATAACAGAAATATAGCTCTAATGATGTTCATTTATTGTATTAAGATGCATGTTACCTAGTGGGACTATTCAATGACGAAGATGAGTAAATTCTTGGCAAATCAAGTATGGAACTCCCCAAAACTTTATTTTCTATCAAGAGCCACAGCCCAGCTTTAAGAATATATCTTTCTTCTGCATGCCTATTTCACATTTTGGTTTTCCCCTTCTAATTTGCATATAAACTCAAAAGCACTCAAAGACATAGCTCCCAATCCTTTTATGAAGAAAAAGCCAATATAGGGTCTTTTCCCAAAGCATATTGAACTTATTTACCACAGAATTTCACTGGATTAAAATACGGGGTTTGTTTCTGCTTCCCACACCCCTGTGCATATAGAACATTTCCATACATAACAATTTTTATGCGTGCTAAACAAGAGAGGCAGTTTAAAACCTGAAGAGTTAATGAAGTACAGTTTAGGGCTGGATTGAAGAAATAAGTCAAAGTGTGAGGAACATCTGGCTCCATGCTGGTGGGCTGAACAATTCACAGTAAGTGTGCATGTGATTATGAACATTATTCTTCTCATTTGAGGGCTCTTTTTTTTTTGTTTTTTTTGTTTTTTTTGTAATGCATGTGAGGCTGAGATGGAGTCCAGGCCCTTGCACATGCCATGCAAGTGCTTTTGCCCCTTAGCTATACCACTGACTAGAAGATTCTGTTTTCAGTCATAAATCGTAGGTATTATAATGAACTCTGGAAACTACATCATGGAGCTAACTTTAAGTAAATGCATCCCTCTCTTTCTCTCTTTTTGTTTCTGTACATTTTATATTGCTTTAGGATTTCACATTAATAACTCCTAAGAGGATATGTAAAATGGAGTAGCATTTTATTAAATGGAAATTTGTTTCACAGTCTATGTATTCTGTATATCATATTTGCCTTAAAAAATCAGAGGAAGAGAAATGTCAACAAAATGCAATCTTTGCCTATCTTCAGAATTTTGAGCTATGATTACTGTACCTTGTGTGATCATATAAGAGGACCTAGCAATTTAAGGAATTTCCACATTATGGAAAGGTAATCAGATGTTGCTGCAATAGAAAAACATTTGGGCCACTTTTTCAAACTGCAGACCCTTGGTTCCACCCTTGGAGCTTAGATTTAGTAAGTGCTACTTGCCAGGTCACGTATATGCTTTCTCTTGCCCTTGTTATTTGCCCTGCTTGTTATCACAGGCTCCCACTCTCATGTTCTTGTTGAAAGCAACTGAGATACATTGAAATACAATAGGCAGTGAGACATGACTAGGCCCTCAACAGAGATGGTGCAGAAGACAAGATACCTTGCAACTGCAGAAGAGATAGATACCTCCGGTTCTGGGCCAGACCTCAAGACAAAAGTTAAACAAATGCATTCACCTACCTCCTTAAGGATAAATATTGGGGATTGATATTCTAAATAGGCCTCTATCACCATGAGAAAGCGAGGGAGAGTTACTAACTCAACCCCTACAGGAAAGCCCCTGTTCTGTATTCATGTCCATTCACTACCTCACTGACTTTCTCATTTGATCCCAATGTAATCAATTTTACGTGAACAATTATGCTTGTAATCTTATTGGCTGACCAGAGTTTTATTTCACTTCAAGCCCACCTTATGACTTTCCATGTTTCCCACCTTACATGTGCCTCACTTGGTGGATTCGTTCTGTAAGAGTCCCTAGAAAATTCAGGTCCTCGGACTGGCCAAACAGCTCAGCCAATTAAAGCACCTGCAAGCAGGCCCAGGGGCTGGGTTTGACCCCTGGGCCTGCTGTGCTGCCCTTCCCTCCCAATGGCATGCTAAGACAGCAACTGAGATGCAGACTTGTAATCCCAGCTCTTGGGAGGCTGTAAACAAGTGCATCACTATGAGTCTGATCTAGTAATGAGACACTGAATACCCTGTAGACCTTTCCCTAAAATACTAAAAGAAAAAGAAATTCAGATCCTTGGCAACCCACTCTGGTCCCTTTCTGTCTCTTCCTCAGCTGGGACAGAAGCTTTCTTTGCCCTAGTAAGTATGTTTAGCTCTTAACTTCCATTGTTCCCAAAAATTCATTCTTTGATTTTAGAGAACACAAACTCATCCCAGATCTCTAGCAGGTTGGGTGTTTCTTACCCATGTGTGATTCTTGGCTCTCATGGCTCTGTGGCTTCCTGTATATTTGGTCAGTGGGAATCAGTAACAGAATATTGGCTACCAAGAATTAGAAAGTCTCAGTGTAGTTCTCCCTCTTTCTGTTTCAAGGGCACTTCTAGAAGAATCTCTACTTATTTGAAGTCTCCCCCCACACCATATAGGAAAGTCCACCTCTCCCCTGTTCCAGCTCCAGACTGAGGCCCCTGGCTTCTAGCCTAGTAACAACTCTAGCACCTGCATTCCTTCCATTCCAAGATGCATAATGGTTTCTGGCTGTTGTAAAATTTGGGTTGCCTCCCTGTCTCCTATTTGGCTCTCTCCTCCAGCCCTGCAGGGGAGATCAGAGTGGTATAATATGGCATCTGCAAAGAGAATCAGATCTTGGACCGTGGCCACCTCAGGAAGTCTTCCTCTCTCTTCTGCAGTATGGAGCTCCTCCAGGACACACACACACACACACACACACACACACACACACACACACACACACACACAAACGCATGCACGTGCACACGCACGGACACACACACGGTCACTGAAGACTGCTTAGGAAAGGAAAATAAAATCTTTGCTTATTATTTGACCACTGACACCCCCTGTCTCAGTTTTAGGACTTTTTTCCTATTTGAATACTATATAAAATCAAATCATGCAGTCCCAGCAAAGAACATGCATAGGTAGCAATAATCTAGCTTCTCAGCTTTTGTCTTCACACTTAGTAAGTCCAAAAATCCCCTGTGATAGCAATGTGACATTTGGATAACATTTTCTGTGAAAGTTTGCCAAACAGCACAAATATATCAGGGCGTGGAATCAGGAGTAACAATAGGTTAAAAGGAGTCTGGTTTTCTTTTTATTTAGCTAGCTTGTTTCCAGGACAAAAACCTGGGCCTGTCAGTGGCTTAGCTATTGAGCACTTGCTATGCATGGGGTAGGACCTGAAGAGTGACTGGGTCCTTATACTAGGAGGGCTAAGCAGCATTCCTAGGTACAGTCCAAGCAATGTCAGTGAAATATCAAGAAAATATCAAGCAGTGAAATGGAAAGTCTGCGGGAACACACCAGCAAGGCCTTCAAGCTGGGCAGACACTCAAGCGAAGGGAGGGCCAGCATGGAAAGGGCCTGCACAGAGCAGAAGGGCACAAAGCGGGACCTGCTGCATGTCACCCTTGCTCAGGACAGGCATTCTGTACCCATCCTTGCTGTGGCAACTCAAGTCAGTGGAGAGTTGTATGGATTTGTCCACCTCCCCTCAGATACTACCCTACCTCTCTGTGCTTTCACATTTCTGTATGTCGCTCCTATTAGCAATCCCATCTTTCTGGTTCCCAATTGCAAACGTCATTAAAATAAATCTCAATAAAAGCCCAAGACACTTAACACTCAGGACTGAACCTTCCTTTTATCTAACTTTGCTCAAATAATAACAGTTCAACCTCATAGACGGCCTTTCTGAGGTCTATAGGATCAGTGGTTATTAAGATCCATGAAAGAGAACTTAAATCCATGAGACAACACCTATAAGGGCCCTCTGGCACCACAGTCATTGACATCAAGTATTGTTATCATTGCTTAAGGGCTTTCGTGACTGCAGTCTCTGGTTTAATAGCATATAATATTTTCATATTTCAAAAATTTATCCATTATAAATTCGTTTGTCCTCAATAGTATAAACAATTTGAGCTTTTAAGTCTAGTTAATAGCACAATGAAACCACACAGCCTAAAGAATGGCTTCTCTTTGAACAGAACGATGCTACGTTAGTGACACATTGCAATATTTTAAGGAAGAAATCAAGCTCTAAAGTGTGTGTGTTTATAACATACACTATTGAAAATTACCTTACCTTGCATAGTGCTATATTATTTGCAAATAGCTTGACATACATATTCTTATTTAATGGATGTTATATCATTGTCTGTTCATCATATATGAAAACAGGTTTATAGAGTCACCTGCTTAATAACAATCAACATAATCCCAGGTCTTCTGAGCTCAAAGTTTCTGCTTGTTTGTAGTCTACAAGCTCACACACAACAGAAAGACCATCCTATGTTATCTAGCTGAGATTCCCTTTTGGAGTCTTCATTCAAATTTGGGTACGTCTTCCACCATTCTAATCAGTGCTTCCTTACTCACCTTTGTCAAATAACTGGACTCTAGGATTGAATGCATTATGACTCTGCATAGATTTACAGTATATTCATGAAAAATATTGGGAAAAAGACAAAGCTTTGCTTGTGAGGGCTCATGTATCAATACCAGGCTCTGTGTGTGTGTGTGTGTGTGTGTGTGTGTGTGTGTGTGTGTGTATGCATTTATTTATTTACTGTGAAGGTTGTGCATTTAGAAGACTTTAGTACACAGTGGGACATGTTCACTGGTGGTCTGCTGGGCATGCCTCTTCCTACCCTATGTCCAGGTGTGAGTTCCTATGGCTGACCCTGAATATGGGAGCACCAGTGAGAAACACTTGAGTGACTGGCCTAATCTCCATGTATGTTGTTTATAAAGGCAGCAGGTTTTGTAGGCCCTCACGCCTACCCTCATGAGTCTGTTTACCAGCTGTCTCATGACCTCATGAAAATCCAGGCCCTGCATTGTCTGGTACCTTTCATCAGTCCCTTCAGATCCATCCTGTATTCAGGTTGCAGAGTCCTGCCTGTGGAGCCCGCAACACACTATAATTTTGCCTTGCTACTGTGCTCGTTGTATTTTCTGTGTCTGAAAAGTCTTTTTAGTCCTTTTCATTCAAAATGTCTCCCTTCAGTAGTCCTTCAAGATTCAACTTATACTTGAAGCATGTCCATCTAGGCTGAATTCTTTACTTCCCTTCTTCTGCATGCTCAAACTATCCCTGGGAAGCCCAGTTAGACCACTTAATATCATCTCATAAATTTTAGTCACTTATCTATGTCCCCAGCCCTTCACTGCCCATAGGAACTTGGGGGAAGTTTCACTGTGTCTCAACAATTGAATGAAACAAAGAATGAATGAGTTAATACATTTGTTGAATGTACAACCTAATTTAAACCAAACTTAAGATAAAATCTTCTAAACTTAGACCTTTATGGAAATAACCACGAGACATTCACCTGAGAACTTTCACACAATATCTGTAGGAAACTTTGCTAACATAATGGTAGGACCAGAAGATTACAGTCATAATTTAGTATAATTATGATTTCTATAACCTTGTTTTATATGTAGTGTCTTGTTTTATTCTGCTGTTAAGTCCACATTTTCTTTAAATTACTCTTAGTTTATAGCTGGGGAATAATTAAAACACCAACTGGTAAGAACCCTGCAGCAGATTTCATGGAATAGGAGAAAAGAAGAATATCTTATAGCTAAGGGACATAGGAAAATGTGAGTGTAGGATAAGTCAAAATGGTTAGGCTACAATTTTGAATAGCATAAGCTGAACTCTAGGTATAATTCCTGAGGAAAAGTAGGAGTTTTGGCTGGGTGTGGTGGTGCACATCTGTAATCCCAGCACTTGGGAGGCTGAGGCAGGAGGATCGGTGCGAGTTGGAGACCAGCCTGGGCTACAAAAGTGAGCTCAAGGCCAGCCTGAACTGCATAGTGAGACCCTGTCTCAAAAAGACAAAAAAAAAAAAAAAAAAAAATTAGGGTGTTTTTTGCTTTCAAATGTCTTCCTACTCTCTGACCTCATGATCAATTTCACAATTGTTCCTATCCTTTATAATAATCAGATGCTTTCCAGAACAGCCTATTTCATTCAAATACTGCCTTGGGTATAGGCAATTTTTTATTAAACAATAACTAAAAATAATTGGAAAAATTTATTTTGAATAATAGGCAGGTGAAGCATCAACTTCTTACCATAATTCTCTGATAAATAGTATGGTACTTAGAAATCATGGAAAATTTATAGTTTTTAAGGACATTTCTGAATTTAAACTATGTCCTGATGGTTTGGGGGAAAAGATTCCCAAATAAAAATATACTTAGGTTAAGTTTGTGTTCTTTAAAATCAAAGAATGAATTTTAGGAACAATGGAGGTTAAGAGGAAAATATATTTATTGGGGCAAAGAAAGCTTCTGTCCAAGAGAGAAAGAGATAGAAGGGGATGCAAGTCGGTTTCCCAGGAACCTGCCTTTTGCATGAAACTTTATAGAGCAAATCCATGAGATAAGGCACGTCCAAGAGGGAAACATGGGAAACCAGAAGGTGGGCATGAAGTGGGACAAAACTCTGGTCTACCAATAAAATTGCATAATTACTCAGGTAAAATTGATTCAATTGGGATCAAATGCAGAAGCCAGTGAAGTAGCAAGTGGGCATGAACATAGAACAGGGTTGTTCCTATAGGGCATTGAGTTAGAGACTCTCCCTGGCTTTCTCATGGTGATAAAGACCAGACTAGAACATCAACCCCTGATGTTTATCATTAGGGAGGTAGGTGGCCATGTGTTTAATTTTTGTCTTGATGTCTGGCCCAGAACTGGAGGTCTCTGTGTCTTCCACAGTTGCAAGGTATCTTGCCTTTGGCACTGGCTCCTTTGAGGGCCTAGCTTTATCTGATTCCCTGTAATATCTAGCACAGCTGCCTACAACAGTAAGATTAAAGCACACAATACAGTTATTTATCTTGACTATTCATTCAAGATAGTTGTGTCTACTTTTTGCTAGTTACATTTTTCAATGAATGCACACAGAGAGTATTGTTACATACACATAATATATAATCAGAACTGCTAAAAAATTAAAGTATAATGTAGAAGCCCGAAACCATATTTTAGGTGGCCCTTTGGAATACATTCTATATTCTGAATTTCAAAAGGGTTAATTTCTTTCTTTTTTTTCCTTACTATTATTATTGTGGGCTCAGCCTGCCCTGGAGGTGTGGCTGGCACAGCATTTGGTGCCAGAGATCGAACCACAGTCCCTGTGTCTACCTAAGCTTGCCTAAATAGCCACTTTATACTGCTGAGCCATCTTGCCGGCCCTCAAAAGGGTTAATTTCAATATAGGTCATTAAAATCCACTATGAAAACATTTTGGCTTTTGCATGTGGAATTACAAACTCATCTAACAGACTGATCCTAATTCTGACATTTGTTCATGGCTTTAAATTGGCAGAAGTCTAATTTTCTTTCTCTAAAAGCAAATGTCAGCGTATCTGGTACCTTGCACTGAAGTACATGGTACTTTGGTCGTGAACATAAGCGATGGGATTAGCATTTGGTTATCTGAGTTCTTTCCACTTTATGATAGCTTGTGGCCCCTGGTGACCTAAAAGGAGCCAAGACAAGGTGAAATGGTCCTGCTTCTCCTGAACTAAGCATGCCTATATTTTATTTTTAATTAACAAATAAAAAGTTAATGAACCAAAATATTGGTGGGATACAAATTATTGTTTGAATATATGTATCCACTGTTAAATAATTAAGCTAATGACCATATTCATGCCCTCAGATCCTTAATATTTTCTTGTTCTGGGAACATTTAAACTTAACTGCCCTTGTGATTTTTTAAGCATATGATACATGATGGCTATCTATCATTACTATGTCATAATACTTCCCGAATAGCTCCAGAACTAATTTCCCCTTGTTTAATTGGAACTTTGCATTTCTGGACTCCCTCCTGCAATGCAGAAAGGCTACAGGACTACTGCTGTAGGTTAGCATTACTACAAGCTATCAGACAGGTTCAATTAGACAGGATCAAACATGGTTAATGCATCTACAAGTCTACTGTTGAGTTTTACTATATCTGATAACTTTTCTAGATTATTCATTCATCATTTAATTTTGAGATTTGCCCTAACTGTAACCCTTATCTCCCCATACTCAACCTCATCCTTAAAAGCAGAGGCAGTTAGATCAACAAGCAATGAAAATAATCTCATTTCTTTTTATGTACACAGATAGTGTTTTCCCATTATTCCCCAGTAGCACAGGCCTATCAGGAAAATGCAACCATTACTTCACTTGAGGTTTTAAAGAATCTTCTTGCAATTATCACCCTACTTTCTATGAAGACTTAGAATTGTGTAGAATATTTTCTTTATTAGATGTTTCACAAGCAAAGATATCTGACGTGTTTAATGATCTTCTCATCTACAGAAATTCCACAATGTAAGAATCTCCCTTAATATGCATTGAAGAGACCCAGTCCTCTTTCAAAGTTGATGCAAATCTTGCATATTCTGATTCTAAAAATTTAGTCTGAAGTCTACTGACATTCTCTGAAAGCTGCCATTTTCCCCCTATCTTTGAGAAAATTTGTTGTAACTCCAACAGCTGCTACCGTGAAGGATATGTCCTTGAGGAAGATTGTCACTTTTGAAAATAGCTTCCAAGGAAGAAAATGGCTTTTGAGTAACAGCTGGCAAAATGGAAGAGTTCTACTACTTTCTAGACAATCAGTTCACCACTTACCATAACTGAGAGCTTCATGTTCTCATTAACTTTGCTCACCACCCTTTCATCCACTCACTAGCGCAGGCATATGTTAATTCTATAAGAGTTTAAATTCATAGGTCAGCCATATTTCTTATCATTCAAAAGTACTAAGAATCTTAGAAAGTCCATAACAAACACAGGTGGAAGAAGTAAAATCCATATCATTTCAAAGAGAAGCTACAGACCACCTTTTTTTGCTACTTATGTCCCTCCTGCATCCATCACAGTTTTCCTCTTCACATTTTGTAGACATACAGCTTACACAGTGTCCTACTGAACATATTTTCCAATGCACTTTAATAAAATAATTTATGTTCAGATATTCCTTTGTTCCTGCTTCTTGTAGAAAGCAAATCCAGTGATTGTTGGAATGATGACATTTGACATCAATAATACCTTAACATAGTTCAGATTTCTCCATTCAAAAGACCAGAAAAGATTTTAACTAAGATAGTGTTTGTTTATAAAATGTTCAACTTGTAGGAATAATATACATCTTTGGGGAATTTTTGCATTAAATAATCGCTAAAGTCTCCAAGGTCATGAGCAAATGATATATGAAGAACTTTAAGGGTAGTAGGGATTTTTTTCTGCTCTCATAATTTCTACTGCTATTATCTATACCTTAAGTGTTATTTTCTTATGTGGGACAGAAACTATGATCATGTAAAATAGAATGACTTCAAATGAGGTATCTGAAGGCTGGCAAGATAACTCAGTGGACTAAGCAACTCCTGATGTAAGCGCTGGAATTGGGGTTAGGTCCCTGGCATCACATGCCATTCTGGCCCTGCCCCTGGGCACACTGAGCCAGTCACCCACACATGGCATGGTAGTGCATTTCTTAGTCCCACTGCTGGGGAAGCTGAAAACAAGAGGATCACTGGGAGTGCTAGCTGCATAGTGAAACCCTGTACCAGAGAAAGAGAGAGGGAGAAAGAAAGAGAAAGAGAAGGAGAGAGAGAGAGAGAGAGAGAGAGAGAGAGAGAGAGAAGGAGAAGGAGAAGGAGAAGGAGAAAGAGAAAGAGAAAGAGAAAGAGAGAAAGAGAGAAAGAGAAAGAGAACGAAAGGTATCTGAATATTATATTTAGGGACTCTTTTTCACGGATGCCTGCATTGACATGCATGATTAGTCAATATAGACTATTTTAAGATTCAAAAGGAGCAAAATCAGCTCAAAATTTCTCATTAATACCAAAGTTTTATGTTACTGCATTTCCTAATAATCATAATTAGTTAAACACAGATTGTGTAGCCTTATGATGAATCAATAGGAATTGTTAAAGCTGGCTAATTGATATTATAATTTTAATAGGGAAAAATTCTAGCAGAGGGTGTTAATTTGAATTTGGACAGGTAATTTCATAGATTAATAAAGTGCATTAAGAACACTAAGTGATTTACATGAATATATTTTCAATAATTATTTACATTATGCCACTTAAAGATATACCTCCGCATATATCTCACCTCTCCTACTGTGAGCATCATCCTGAAATAAAAGGAAGTCAAAGCACCGAAACGTAGAAAGTGGCAACGCTTAAGAGGCATTAGCAGGAAATAGGGACTGATAACTCTTACACAGGTGAGTATTTAAAACTGTCGCAGGTGTATGTTACCAGGAAAGAGCCAACCAAATTCTTTTTTTTTTTTTTTTCTTGTTTCAGAACTTTTGTTTGTTTATTTATTTATTTTTATGGCCGGCTCAGCCTGCCCTGAGGGCAGGGCTGGCGCAGCATGTGGTGCCGGGGATCGAACCACGGTCCCTACAGCTGCCTAAGCTTTCCTAAGCAGGCGCTTTAGACCAGTGAGCCATCCTGCCGGGCCCCGAGCCAATCAAATTCCGAGTGGCTTAAAACAACCATTTTCCTACCTCTACAATGACGTATGCTGACTGAGCTCAGTGTGGTGGCTGTGTCAGTCAGCTGGTTGTCAGCTGGGCTGCACTTGGCCTTTGACCAGAGTTCACATGTGAGCTCTCCAAGTGGCATGAGCTTTTCATGCTACAGCAACTGTGCTTTGGAAGGCAGTGTCCTTCTAGCTAGGGTTCCAGCATAGGAGGAAAGAGCTTCACACGTCCTAAGGTCTTCACATACATACAGATACAGCAGTCACAGTAGCCACCCAGGTTAAAAGAAAGAGAAACAGGCTCTACCTCTAAGTGGGGGTCAGGAAAAAGAAGTAGACATCAGCTTTAAGCTCTCAAAATCATCATTCTGATAGATTTCCTCATTTCTCTTTGGTCTGGTGAGAGCATTATCAAAATTTGACATTTCTCTATAGACCACTCTCAGGAAACCGCAGGAGCATCAACTTTCCAGAGGTTACCTCTAACTCGTAAATTTGTTCTTCCCTTAAAATACATAAAAATATAACATGTCTACATTTTTATACTTATTTGGCATCATCTATTCAAAGAGAGCTTTCTGTTAGGAAAACAGTCCTCCTGTTCAACAGACTCTTGCTGGGTGCATATCCCAGGCCCATCTAAGAATGGAGATAGTGAATTAACTTCACACAGCTGCTCTGACCAAAAACAGTTTTGTGGATGGATGAGCCTTTTCTGTGAAGTGAAATTACCATAGCTAGTGTGTCCCCATAAGCTAAGAAATGACCAAAACTCTCTGGCTGCCTCCTTGCTGTCAGAGAGGTTTTGCTGCCCTGATTTGCTCCCAGCCACACTCTGATGGGGCTGCACTCTGCCAAGGCTATTCAGCAAGGAAGAGTGTGTGCTTTTCCTCACCTCATGGCTCAGTTTTTACTCAGCCTTATATTTCTCTTCCTTTTCTAAAAAGCAAAAAACTGCCCCAAGGATATCCACAATGGCTTGTGGAATTGTCTGATGAAACTTATCCTGGCAAGCAAAACACCCATGTCTTAAATAGCATTACATATTACTGAATTCTTTCACATTTAAAATTCTTTCTTAACAAAATGTGTTGCCTGGCAAGCACAAGGTCCTCAGTTCAATCCCCAGTACTGAAAAAAAAAAAAATTAGCTTAATCAAATGTGGTATTTATATGCAATGGAGTACTGCTCTGCCCTAAAGAAAGGTAAACTTGCATCAAGTGTAGGAAAAGGGGTGCACGTGGAGACGTTAATGTTCAGTGAAATAAATCAGACACAGGAACCGAGATATCCATGGCCTCTCTTAGAGGAGAAACCCAAAGTAATAACAAAGAAAAAGTAAAGTAAAAGACAGTAAGAAGCAGAGAGACAAGTCTTTCTCAAACTGGAAGGGGATCAAGAGGGAGATGGAGGAGAGGGTCTGGGGGAGGGAAACGGAATGAAAAATAGAAATAAGATGTGTTAAGTGCATTATGGATTCCACACAAGCAACACACACATTATATAATGTGTATCAAAACAATTTTCAAAAGAAAAATACACAGATAAGACTCATGATACATCTATGGGCTCCATAAAATCAACAAAATTGAATCTGGAATTTCCAGCCAAGTAACACCACACTGTACAACTGCTAAGGAAGCTGTATAATCAGTTCAAGTCTATCACTGACGGCTTAGCATATCGGTGAGACCACCACAGTCAACAGCTGCTCAGTAATTAATTGCATCTCTCTGTGGTCGATCCAATTACATCATTAAGAAATAACCAGACCAACCATTTTCCAGTCTGGTTATCCAGTCCTCTTAATGACTGAATTGGATTGGGCTGCCCAGTGATCCCAGTCATGGCTCTACAATTGGCCTGTGGATGATCAAGACAGCCAGTCATCCATGGCCAGTATAATTTCAGTAATAAAGCAGAGCTGTCTCATATGCTGCAGAGGCACTAACAGGATTGTTGTCACCATAAGCTGTGGCCTCATCTGACACGAGGATGTTTTCTGACAATTACACAGCCATATGCACGATTGACCCTCCTGCCTTGTCCTGGCATAACTCCACCACCTCCATCCAGAATGGAAGCAGTAGCGTCACTGAAGACACAAACCCGCTGAAGCAAACTGCTGTTGCAAACCAGGCATGTTGATAAATAGTCGGAAACTTTTATGAGTGTTGTAATGTCTACTTTTTAATGGAAATGTCTTTTTCTTCCTGCTTTTAAAAGAAATAAATGACCCTTTTATCCCTTGGCTGACATATTTGATCAAAGAATAAAAGCAAAATATTGGAGAAATGCTTCTTTCAAAGCAATGTAGTCATGCTTAGACTATAAAAGGTAAATATAATCCCTGATTTTCCTGGCAGATGTGTCTGTTACATGTAGTTCTTTTCTATTCAGCATATATGTGTCTTATTTTGTAGATATCATTTGCCTCACATAGCTACACACACACACACACACACACACACACACACGCACGCACACACAAAGAGCTCACCTGCCTTTAACTTACATTTTCCTCTCCATACAACATTATTTGAAGAGTTCATACTTCAAAACATTCACTGGAGACATTTTACAGTTCACTTTTGTTTTATCATTAGCAATACTCTTTCAAATATTTATCTGTGCTGTTTCTAAGTAAAACACCCAAGCAAACATTTTTGCGGCATTTGTGAATGTCCCTAGGACACAAGCTACTGTCTGTGGGCAATGAGCCATTTTCTCCTACAGCAGGACATAACACAGTGCTTTCAAGGTGTTGGCATCAAAACTGATGTGCTGACTGGGTCATGGCCTATAGGAGGGTCAGCTGAATCCTACATAACGAGCACCACACAGTGCAGCAATTACTGTAGTCTTCACTAAGGCAGAGAGCAGACCGCCCTGGCCCTGTTTGTCCTATCTTTGATATTCTCTTTTAATATACAGCTCTCCTCTAGTCATTAAAAGTCTAAACTAAATGTTTGTAGGGATAAGGTTGGGTAATTTCAAATACATACAGTGGTTCCTTGGCTCACAAACTTAATTTGTTCCACCATCTTGGGGAAGATGTCCATGGTCGTGTGCATTGTCTGATGTGGAATTTGGGGACAGAAGCAAGATTTTGTTAAATGCTTCAGTTTAAGGACTGGTTGGTGAATAAAAACATTCATGAACCTGAACTGGAGGATTGCTAAATATGAATGGCTGGCCTAGAAAATAAATGGGGAATTTTTTAATAAGGAAATAATAGCAAAACTACATTTATTTTAATAAAGTTAGTTCGTTGAACTTTTAAAAATTTGTATTTTTATATTATATACAAGAGAAAAAAGTTTCTTTTTATACATTAAAGCTAAATATTTTTATTACATAATTATATTAAACAGTAACAGGAAATTACATAGTAACTTTTATTTTATTTTATTTTATTTTTTGGCTTTTTGAGACAGGGTCTCACTGTGCAGTTCAGGCTGGCTTTGAGCTCACTTTTGTAGCCCAGGCTGGTCTCGAACTCGCAGCGATCCTCCTGCCTCAGCCTCCCAAGTGCTGGGATTACAGGCGTGAGCCACCACGCCCAGCTGTAACTTTTATTATTACTTCTGCATGTTACAAATTATTGCTACTAAGTATAATTTAATTTATGTCTTCAAACATGATGTATTCAAAGATGATCATCCTATAAGTATCCATGAAAGAATAAAAGATGAATTATTCGAATGAAAATTGAAAGCATATCATACATAATGTGGCTTAAAGAACATAACACAGTTTGTATTAAAACATTAATATCAATATACCACAGCAATTTTTTAGATCTTTGTCCTGCTAAGTGTATATCAAAAAGACAGAGATAGACTACAGGATTCAAGCTGGGTAGTTTTTCTTAATGGGAATTTGACTGAAGTTTGTTCCTAACTTGGCCGACTGACTTGATCTACCTGTCCCCAATTTCCTGATCCTTATTTGATGATTAATGTGGCCACTCATTTTTCCAATGTTGCTTGACTAAAAGTGACAAGGCACTTCATGCCATACTTACTTAATAGAATTTCAGTATGCTTTATAAACTTCCCCAAAACTCTAAATATACTGTTGAGCTACCGATATCATATTGAATGTTATAAGGCTACGGAATAATCAAATTTCATAAGTGTTACCATCAACATTAGTAGGATAAGTAAGAATTAGCATTCACAAATGGATGCATGGATTTCATTGAATGCAAAGATATCATGGTATTAACAGGGTAAGAAATTTATTATTTATACCTAGAGTGATTTTTTTTTTTTTTTTTTTGGGGGGGGACCAGGGTTCGAACTCACGACCTTGCACTTGCCCAGCAGGCACTTGTGCCTCGGAGCTATCTCCCCAGCCCCTATACCTAGAGTGATTTTTATTTTTACCTTCAGAACTGAATTTTAAGAAATCAAATATTTGTTTACAATAAATATTGTGGAGAAATAATAATCCTAACCAAATATTTATAATATGTCATGGGAGGTGAAGTATTAATAGAATAAAAGTGAAAAGTTGCTAGTTAAAAACTATCCTTTAAGTAATAGAGTAAAGTGAAAAAAAAAAACCTGATTTTATAGATGATACATAAAATTCAATGATTTGAAGGCAATTCTTTAAGAGAATTTATATGTAGTATATATAAGAATTGGACCCCACTGAAATTAACATGACACACCCACTAATTAACTGTGCTCATTAAAAGACATCACTTAGGGAATAAATAAGGTGAACCACAGAGAAAGACTTTGCAGTCATACACAGGCTCTTCACTGGCTAATCTATCCAAAAACAGCATGTTTGAATGGGTTAATGCTGGCTTTTCAGAAAGCTATGGCATTGTGTGGTGTGAGCAAGAAAGACCCAATGCTTTCAGGTGATTTGGGCTCTGAGGTCTAAAGCTGAAGGAGGATTAGTTTTTCTATGTTTGAAAGTCATGAATAAGAATTTTAAAATGTTCATTAGAAAAGCTCAGATAATTTCTTTAAGAGAAGTAGAGACAACTGAGAGAAAGGAAACACTATAGAAGAAAAAAGAAAAAAAAAAAAAAAAAGGAGTTCTTGCTGAGGAAGCTTGCTAGTGGAATGGAATTCTTAAGGGAAAAGTATAGCCATGAACACATTTAAGGAAATACACATTGAAGCAGTTTCTTTCTAAAGTTTATCCCCAACTCTGAGAAGTCACAGACAAAAGCTAAGATTTAATATCAGTCATTCAGTTGAGTTTTGGTTAGAGGCACAGCCCATAACACAATATTCAAGCCACTATATCAAGCTAAAAAGGGGGTGGAAGGACATCTGGGGTAAGAACATTGACCTTGACAATCCTGCTCCAAGCAGTGTTGCTTCTCCTCTGACACTGGAGTACATGGAGTAGGGTGCCATTACCACAGCAATGTGCTAGAAGACCAAAAGCTAGTGTTCTATTTTTTAACAGAAATTTCAAATACAATATAAGTTTTATTAATTACAGCCCTCATTTGTACATCAGATTACTAGACTTGCTCATCCTACAGATCTGCTACTTTTTCTCCTTTGATCTACATCTCTCTGTTCCTTGGTCTTATGCCTGCTGACTGCAGTTTGGTTCTGTCTCTACAATGAATATTTTGCTTTTGTTCATGATGGCAAATAGAAGTGGTGTATACAATGTTTCTATTTGTATTTGGGTTATTTAATTTAGCATGTGTCTTGCCTTTCTCATTGCTGAGATAAAGTACTCAACACCCAAGAGTAAAGTAGGAAAGGTTTATCTACCTCATACTTTGTAGAGGTTTTAGTCCATAAGTGTCTGACTCCAAAGCATGGATGGATGGATGGATGGATGGATGGATGGATGGATGGATGAGTAGATCAATGGATGGATGGATGGATGGACAAATACCACACTTTATTTATCTATTCTTCCACTTTCATACAGATTATTTTAATATTTCACCACTTGTATATGATACTACAATAAGTATCGGAGAGTACTACCTTTATCAGGTGGTAGTTTCATTTCCTTTAGGTATGTACTAAGAAGAGTGATTGATGAGTCACAAGGCACCAAAGAATTGGTTTTGACCCTATTCTTTTCCAATTGCTAGTTCTATGATCTTTTAACTTTAATTATCCAGCAAATATTTGCAGAGTTTACATATATCTGCCAGCTTCTGGGAAAGCATATGTGAGAAAGGCCATATTGACTTTGCAATGGAAGAAATAAACAAGAGTTGCTTTCATTAGCAATTGGCCAGAGTGTGGCCGAGTCTATCAACACAGAGCACTAGCTCTGGGAGAAATCAGTAAGTTATGAAAGCCAGCCTTGCGGGGAGGTAACAACAGATATCTGAGTATGAGATAAAATATACAGTCTAAGTCCTGAGAATGAGGAGGGCTTCAACAAGGAATCAAGAAGGACCATACACTGTTACCATGACACATATAACAGTCAGTGAGATTAAACTGGTGTCCCATTCAGTGTTTTGTTTATAGGCCTGGCTCCATTTATAGGCCCAAAGCTGTTTTGACAAGGAAAAGGACATACTTTTTTTTTTTTTTTTTAATGGCTGGCTCAGCCTACCCTGAAGGTGGGGCTGGAGGAGTATGTGGTACTGGGGATCAAATCACGGTCCCCTGCACCTGCCTAATCTTGCCTAAGTAGGTGCTTTAGACCATTGAGCTATCTCACCTAACAATTACATAATTTTTAAAGTTTTTGTATGTGAACAATATGCATTACATTTGTAAAATCAGTTTTAGCATCAGTTTGATTCGCTGGCAGCCTGAATATGTAATTCAGTATTTAGATAGGATAAAGCCTCTTCAGGATGAGAGAGCTGGAATTTTAGGCATAACTAAAAGGAATGCATGAAGAGAAAGTTATCCTGGTTATAGCTTAAGCAAGGTAGTTTTCTAATGACTTTTTATTGAAGTATGATTGGGAAGGAAAGTCAGGGTTGGAGAAGGATGAAGAGACTTGCACCAATGTTCAGCAATAGGCAGGTTTTAGGAAATTGTCTAGTCATTACAACTAGAGATAAGAGTCCAGCCAGTGGGAGGAGGCAGCCCCAGGACCCTTCAGTCTCACTGGACCACCTAGCAAGCAGAGTTCATCTGTGTGATTGTGATGTAATTCCTCTGGTATTTCATGCTGATAGTAAATACAGGTTTGACTTTTCAGATTACATATCTCAAAAGTAACATTATAATGTTTTATAATAAAGATACTATGTATGTTTTAATTGGCAAAACATAACAGACTGTTAAAAAATAAGTCATGAATTTTTCAGTCAGTAATTGAAAGTGCTTTCAAATTCAAGGACAAAAACACTCTTATTCTGTTCTGAAATTTTCTAAATCTTAAGTTTAAAAGCAAAGATAGTAAGTTTTGAGTTCAAAAAATGTAAGTAAAATATGGAATATATACTGATGTCATTATTTTCTGACAAAGTCTAACCAGTAAAGTCTGCCATACTGTACTTACATTGCTTAAAATCACGGATAATAAAAAGTAATATATTGGGAATGGGGAGCCTGGCAAGCGCAAGGGCCTGAGTTCAATCGCTGGTCTCGCAAAAAAAAAAAAAAAAAAAAAAAAGTTATTAATCTTAAGCCCTCAAAATTTTAGAAATAAATATAACTAAAACTAGAGTTACATAGCAAAGTATCAAGACTCCATCAATTAAGAGGTCTAAGAGCTCCATAGCTTAGAATTGCCATCCCTTAAAAAATTTCTAAGCTTATCTGCTAGCTTGAATGCTCATATTTTGATTACACATACTCTATAGTTTCTCAGAAAATTTCTTCATGTGTAAGATGTAAGACCTCAGGTAATCATACAGATACAACCTATAATAAATATGCTAGATTTCTTTTGCATTTCTTTTACAGAGATCCATCAGATCTTGTCTAGGAGAAAGGTTATATGACACATATTAAGGCTTTAACTAACTATCCTGAGTGAACCTTAAGTGATACCACAGCTGGTCTCTCTCTTACAACACAAAAGTAAAATTAAAATAACAGTCTATCCTCTAAAATTGGATGGTAGTAGGCATTTTAACAGCAGTCTAGGAGGTACTTATGCAGATATAAAAACTAAATGCTGTATGCACATTCCTGATCCTTCAGCTAATGTCTCAATAGCTGTTCAAGATATTAAATGAGAGAGCCATAATAAGTTTGACTCAAAATTTTTAGACATTATGCTTATGCCCTTCATAAGAAGTCATTTTTATCTCCTCTAAGGAAATCTTTGTTTACCATATTCAGAATTATTCTGTTGATGTTTTTGGCCCATGCATATGTAATTGTTTCTTCGGCCTTCTCTTTTCCAAAATTAAAACTATTTGCCTTGCCTGCCCAAGATGAAAATGCCTGGTATCTATTGAGGACCTTTAGAGAGAACCTTTGGAGAGTATATCTGACTGCTGATCAACAACTACAACTCCTTTCGGTCTGAAGAGGCTCTTATGACTTATGTCTAGTTGTCGTCCCAAAGCCTCATGCAGTGATCAGGAAGTGGGCTTTTAGAGTTTGTGATTAATTCAATCCAACAGTGGAGTTATGGGTGTGTTACTGGCATTATGAGTATGAGTGCTACATCAGCTCTAGGGCAGATGGCCTGAATGTCATAAAAGGAAGTGAGCTGTTTTCTACTGCTCCTCCCTTTTTGGTCTTGTGACTTTTGCTATTTTCCACCTCCATGAACTGCCCTCTGCCATGTGCCACTCTGCCCAGGAGCCAGCGGATTACAGACTGAAGCCTCCATAGACTGTGGGCTAATTTGGGGTGTCAGGTACTTTGTCCTACCAAAGAAAGGAAGATAACTGAGACAAAATCCAAAGAGATTCTTATTCCCTTACTTATTATTCCCTCGCAGTTTAGGTTACTTCTTCTCAAGGGGGAATGTGGTAGTCAATTACATTAAATAAAAATACTACAGGTAGTCACAGGGTTAGGCCCTCGAAGGAGATAATATGGAAGAGAAGACACCTTGCAACAGTGGGAGAAACAGACACTACCTCAGTGGGCCAGACCTTAAGACAGAAGATTAAACAAATGTAGCCACATACCCTTCCAAGGGGTAAGTATTAGAAACTGATATTGTACTAGTTATCATTCACCTTGAAGAAGTATGGAAGAGTTACTAACACAAGCCCTACAGGAAGAGCCTCTGTTCTGTATTCATGACTGCTTGCTATAATGACTGGATTCCCCATGGGATCCTGTTTCAATCAATTTTACCTGAGAAATTACTCTTATTGCTGGACCATAGTTTTATCCCATTTCATGCCCATCTTTTGAGTTCCCTTGTTTTCTACCATAGACCAGCCTCGCCTCATAGTTTTTGTTCTACAAAAATCCCTAGAAAATACAGATAACTTGACAACCACTGAGGTTCCCTTCTGTCCCTCTTGGACAAAAACTTTCTTTTTCCCAGTAAGTAAATTCTGCTACAAAGAAAGAAAGAAAGAAAGAAAGAAAGAAAGAAAGAAAGAAAGAAAGAAAGAAAGAAAGAAAAAAGAAACTAGGAGACCACAATATAAAAATCTTTAAGAAAAAGGAAAACAGCTCTTTGGAAGACAGTGTTTCTGCAGTTTACTAACCTATACAGTACAGAATGTGCAATAAGCAATAAGGCAGCAGAGGAGAGGAAGGTATGGAGCAGAGCAGGAGAAAGTCAGTCTGCACTATGTATATTCCTGATCCTTACTCTGCAACCAGTAGGGAGACTGAGGGAAAAGATAGTCCAGTCAGAACTGCAATCTTAAAAACCCAACTTGTGCTCTTCTACATGGTGACTTGGAATGGATGGAGATAACAAGAGCTAGGAAAGATTAATTAGGAGGTATAGCCATGGTCTTAAGCTAAAACACTGGCATTGGGGTTGGAGAGAAGAACACAGATTTGGGGACTCAGAGAAGAAGAGTGAACAGAACTTGCTTAGGTGTAGGTCAGATGAAGAGTGGATGTTAGAAATGAAGCTTGGAAGTTTTTGTTTCCCATCATGTATCATGGGCTGATTAGACATTATTCAAACCACAGTAATATGAGCTTCAGGAAAAGGAGCAGACTTCATAGCATAACCTACCACCGTCAAATCTTCTCTGAAGAAAGAACATTTTGGTGGGCCCATTCAGGGAAGCTGATCAACTGTGGGGAAGATTCTACTATTTTTTTAATGAACCTGACAAGAATGTTTTATCAGAGAGAGTAAGACATTCCAAACAAACGCAGCTTATCTCTTTCATTTTTACTCTGAGTAATGAGCTTTAGAAATTGGTTTGCAGAAAAATTTTATTAGAATTCTATCTTTACTTTGATGAAAAGAGTATCCAATACTTGAAGCACTCTCTCTCCAGCTGACTTGAGGCTTCACGTACAGCAAAGATAACTAGATCAAACACCAACCAAGAAGAGTTCTGTTACAAGGAACGTTAACTGAGCCACAGGGTGTGGGAGGAATCTTGGGAACTTAACAAAGGCTCAGCTTCTATTCTCTGAATGAACTCTGTAAATTCATGAGAATCATTTTTCTCTGAGTGGATAAGCAAGTATTGAATGTTTGCCAGCAGGAAACATGGCACAAGCCACTAGATCAAGTCCCCACCATCGCAGTTTATCAATTTATCATTATCAGTGTTTTAAGTGCTTCTACTTATTTTCACAATTCTCTTTCCTCTCCCACAATCCCCTTTTTAACTGCTGACCTTATAGTCCTAACACCAAGAACTGACTGGAGCAAATATTAACCCTACTCTCTGGAGATGCACTGGTGAGAGGGTAGCTCATCAATAAGATTATCACACATAAGTCTTCTTGTCACATATAAAAGGATCTGAAAAGGAGAAAGAGTTATCAAGGTATTTGTGACAACCTATAAGGTCTATGTTGATACAAGTGTGTTGGTATCTAGTAAGTTTAGCTTAGGGGCCACAATTTTTGTATTTCTATGGGTTGTAAATGATGAATATCCCATTTTTGTAGTTCTTAACATTAGAAATCAATAAAATCCAAAGCCTCTGGTGCTTGTAGGTAGGTGAATGTTTTGAATTTGCCAAAAGGATACAGTTGCCATAAACTGGCTTATATAACTTAACTGGAAAGTTTGGTTTCAATATAATCTTTGGATTCAGTGGATATGGCCTGGCTCATACAGTTATTTCTGGAGCATAGGCCACTTCCATGAAGCATTATCTGTGAAGCAGGACAAGCAGCTGAATTGCCTGCCTGGTAATTTAGATAGATCAATTAGCTGATCTTCCTACCATGAACTCTTCCCATCTTACCTCAGTTGGGCCTATAAGCAGAGTATTATTGGCCAAGCAGGGCCATAATTGTTCTTTTCTAGTGTATTGCTCTTCTTTCTGTACATATTTGAAATGATAATTGAGCCTTCAGTCTGTTAGTTAGATATTTGAAAAGCTCAGCTTCTCTTCTTCTATCAGTGGACTCCAATAAGATTGGATAATGAACATTATTTTCTTAAAAGAGGACAAGAAAGTACTGAATACACACTGGTACCATCAGAGTATATTTTATATCAATCATCTATTTACCTATTGTCTATCTTCCACATATGTATCTATCAAAAAAGAAAGAGAAAAAGAGATTGGCAATGGGAAATAGCTTTTCTCATGATGAAATTATATTAGATTGACATATTAATAAGCCTTCAAGTCATCAGGCTTAAATTAGTTAATTATTTACATAATCATCACATTTAAAATCTTTGAAATTCAATAACCAACATAATGGGGGGAAAAGCCTTGCCAACTTCTAGAACCTCATCTTTCTTATGAGTGGCAATGGCTTACTGAAGACAATTTGTATGATTTGAATAAAAATCTAAAAGTGAGATACATACAACTTGAACATGAATAGATAATTGAGGTAACCATTTTTTTTTTTTTTTAGGAAATTCCCACTTCAGTTACCCAGAAAGCTTAGTTTAAAACAACAACAACAAAAAATATTTCGAAGCCTTCAAATTATGTGGACAGCTGTCATGCTTCACTTTTTGTGATGCTGTATCTATTCAAAGAGGAAGTATTTTCTGCAGTTTTCACTACTCCGTTCCATTTCTTGTGTACCCAGGGGATACCTAGGCTAAGACAGAAGAAGGCACCAAGAAATGGCATGCAAACCCCAGCTGTTGTTGCAGAGCTGAGCCTCAATCATGTTTTAGATTACATTTTAAAAAGGGAATTTCAGCATTGCCATTAAAAAGAATTTGTTGAAATTTGGCAGAAAGTTTTAGAGTTGGGCAAAAAGTAAAGCTAAAACCCACCAGTCCTTTTATTCTTTAAGCTTTAAGATACTTTAGAGAGGTGCTCATAAAATTGAGTGCATTTTACCCAACTTAGGCAAGCTCTACCTTGCTTCATGCTGAGTGATAAAACCTTCCTCTCTCATAGTCACATTTCTGAAGAAATGAGTCACTGCGTATTCACTTTTCATGTCTAGCACTGGAAACCAAATCCCTCTCATTTGAAAAGGAGTTAGGCATCCAGAAATGACTAATCTTGCAAGTTAGCCTTTGTAATAAATTACTCTCAGATGCTAACATGGACAATGTGCCCCTCTTCTATGAAATAACTGTTGTATAAGCAGGTGGATTTCTACCAGATGGCTATAAGAACTACAGATTTGACCATTTTGGGGACATACTTAAAAGTGTGATGAAGACCTCATTGCCAAGAGCATAATCGTCGCACCTCATATGGTAAAAACATTCAGTAGGTAGGGGAAATGTGTATGAACTTTGCTCTGGCACAACTTTCCACTTGTGGTGAAGATCTGAGACAAATGACTAGGAAAAGAAACGTCTAAAATGTATGTGACTTCCATTAGCAGAAGCACCCAAGACGAAAATATAGTCCACATGGTTGATTTGGGAAATTATCCAGAAAATGTGAAAAGAATAGCCCAGTGATGGAGGAAAGGGGCTGTCAATAAAGGGGGCTGGTATTAAGCAAGTTACTACAAGGGGTCATGAGAACTTACAACTGCATGGAAACTCTGAGAAGTGGTATGAAGTTGTAAGTGTCCTTACAATCAGTACACCCAAGAGAAGGGGAGCTAGAACATTTATACACTGGAGAATCACTAGTTCAGGGAGAGATTTCAGTAGATATTGATTGCTTGGCACTGGTTGCCTGCCATGGCAAAGTTGCCTTCTGCTGGAATAGAAGGTCTTCACTGTTTTGAAAAATAGCGTAAGTTGTATGTATTAACAGTTGAAGATTTGTGGAGATCTGTGAAGCATAAAGGTCAAGGAATATGTGTTTGGGGCTGCCCAGATAGCTCAGCAAACTAAAGCACCTGCTCAGGCAGAGCTCAGGGAGTGGGGTTTGATCCCCAACACCACAAGCCATGCCTGCCCCACCCCTGGGGCACACTGAAATAACAATTGAGACTAGATGTGGTGGTATGCACTTGTAATCCCAAGGCTTGGGAGGCTAAACCTAGAAGGATCATTATGAGTACAATCTGTGTAGTAAGATCCTGTAAAGTCTGTACTAAATACATTAAGAAAAAGGAATATGTGTGTGGGCATTATTTTCTACAATATTTAAAAATTGTCTTTTATTTTGTATTCACTGTTCTTTTCTTTTTTCTTCCTTTATTCTCATTTAATTTGATGAAACATATCAAGACCAAGAGAAACACTTGCCAATGTTCTAATTGTTATTTCTTTCTCTTTACAAATTTCTTTATGCCTACTTTGAATTATTACTTTGAAATATACTGCCACAGTTATCATGCATATGGAAATCAATAAAGTCAGTTCTCTAGGTGCACATATATCTCACTGGCATGACTTAAACACATTTAGAGATGAGGATGTTTCAATAGTCATGGTTGGATAATATGTTTAACTCTCTTTGCCTGGCATCTGATAAGGAACAAAATATCCATCAATTCCTAGGAACTTCTGTAGAAAATCAATTGACTTGTAGACTTGACATCAGTTTTACAGCTTTAGACTTCATCATTTCTTGAACAGGAAGTTTAAGAAATAGCCCATCTTATAAGCAATGGCTTTTCAGATGAATTAGCTATACTGAAGCTCTAGAAATATCTAATGACTTTGAATTGATATTTAAATTGACTTTTTAACCTTAGTGTGGGCTTTTGTAGGTGAATGCTAATGATGAAGTAAATATGTTCTACACTGAAATTAAAATGTAAGAAATTATTAAAATATTTAGCAAAATGTAGCTTTTCACAACAAGGGAAACAAATCAACCATGTAAAGGAAGACTTCAAGATATTTCTGGGAAACATGTATCTGTTAGCTCATATTCTGATGGAGCATATTAAATATCATTATTATTACTATATCATTTCTCCATTTGATTCACATTTCTCTGCCACAATAATCAGTACCATATCCTAGGATTGTTTATTTGGTATATAGTAAATGATGTGACTATAGGAGGTAATTTTGAACTTTGTATACAATCAGGGTACTGTTTGCTCTTCTGAGACTGGAGAGGCAGAAAGAAAGCAAACAACCTTACTTCGCTTGTTGCTGGAATTCTGATAACCCTGACTTGGCTTTTACCTGAGTTATTCAAACAGATGTCTATATACTTTGCTGAAATCCTGCCTCATAAAGACTAATCTCTGGAAAATGAACAGACATTTCAGACTTGATGATTCTCACAAGGATGCAGGGTTTTTAAGTGAGCCATTTGGATTTTTTTTTTTTAATTCCACTATTTCAGGAATTTATCTGGCTTCATTTTATCTCTTCCAACCAGGAAAGTAATGTTATCCATCTCTCGGAAGGGCCTAACTTGGGCCCTCTTTTTTTTTTTTTTTTTTTTTTCTTTTCTCCACAGTGCAAGAGGTTGGAACGTGTCAATTCATCACGCATTTCTACCTTTCATATTAATTCAAAGTCACTATTACAGAGGATCAGTGGAGCATGAGTTACTCATATACAACGCACGATGATTCAGAAAAATCTAGACAGCCTCAAATATCATTTTAGATAATGCCCCATAGAATACATGAGAAAAGGCTTACTTGAACTCAACAGACATTTTTCTGAGACCTTTGTTCAAGGTGTTGTGTTACTTATGAAGTTTAGCTCGCCAGATGGGCAACAGCCCGATTTTGTTCAGTTCAATCTCTGCAGGGCTTAGACCTATATGTAGGTAGAGAGTGCAAACTGACATCCAAGCTATTCCTCCTCTGGGATGCTCAGACATTTGGGCTTATAGTATGAGTCTGAAGCAGGCTTCTCATACGATTGTGGGATCCTGTACTTACAGACAGAACCTTCTGCTGATCCTCAGGGCTGAACGTTCGTCCCATTTGTCAGTGCAGCTCATGTGACATTATTGCATTTTTTTGAGTCCCTTTCTGGCCACCATCTCCTTGCTCTTTTGTTCAGAAGGTAAAACTATACTGAGGGTCTGGGCAACTCTTGCTTACATGGCTGACGTAAGCACGTGGCTGCTAAGGTGTTAGATCCTTCTAAAAACGACCTTAAACTCCCACTCTGGATTAGATGCCACTTCTCTGCCCTCCTCTAGTACTTTGAATTCTCTGTGCCTTTAACTTTCCTCTTATTCCATTGTTCCACCTATCTGGCAGGCTGACATTGAATTAATGGCTTTAAGTGCCTAGGAAAAGATTACCAAGTATCAGAGAATGAGGTTTGTTTTCTTAGTTCTAGTGAGAAAAGATAAATAATAACTAAACAAATAAAGCTAAAGTAAAAGAGCATTTTTAGTCATCTGTTAGCTCTATAAAGACAATTAAATAGTAAAATGAGATCTAAGGTCACTATTACAAATATGGATAATCTAGTTAAGATACAGTGGCTGAAAAAGCAATGTAAGTATGCCTAGTCTTACAAGGCAAAGTCTCCTTTATTTTGCATTGCTTTCAAGAAGTAAGAAAGAATTCTAGGCAGAAGCGATGATAAAGACAAAAAATGAAAATGAAGGAGAGTGATGTGGAATAAGAGAGAGAGAAGGCAGCTATTGTGGTCAGCTTTGCATCACTGGGACAAAATACCCTAAACCTGCAATTGAAAGAAGAAAAGGTTATTTTGGCTCAGGGTTACAGAGACTTAAGTAAGTCCATGGTGAGATGGATCCAAAATTTGAAACATCACAGTGAAAAAATGCAGCAGAAGAAAGCTGCTTAATGGGGAATCAGATCAGAGAAGAAGAATCCACAGAGAAAGGGGCCAGGTACCACACGTAATCTCTAAGGTCAGACCTGCGTGACCCACTCCACATGCAGAGGTATGCTTTACTAATCTGAGAGGCAACTCCGCAGTGCTAACCAAGTTGGTCATTGAGAGTCTCAGTCACAGGGACAGAAGCCACATCATGTAGGATCCTGTGGGCTACAGCAAAATTTTATTTTAAGTGCACTGCAATCATAGATTTTAAGAGTGAAAGTGAGGACAAGATGTTTTATTTTTTTTTAAAAAATCACTATGTCTGATTGATCCATGTGCAATAGCTTTGAAGTAGAAAAAGGCTGGATTAATCTGGTTAGGACTTTTGTTATTTTACATTTTATTTTTTAATTAAAAGATGTGTACTATGTGTTATGCCTTTATACGTCCATAGTTCCAGTGGTGGCGAAACCACTGCATGCATGAGTTTTTGTTTTTTCTTTTGAGACAGAAGTGGTTAATGTCTGAGTTTTTTTCTAAACCTCAATATTCAGGTGGGATTGAAGTATTGGCACTTTGTGGTAAATATGCAAATTTTGGGTTGCAGTTTGGGCATTCATTTCTTTCTTTTTTTTTTTTTGAGACAGAGTCTCACTGTGCAGTTCAGGCTGCCTTTGAGCTCACTTTTGTAGCCCAGGCTGGTCTCGAACTCGCATCAATCCTCCTGCCTCAGCCTCCCGAGTGCTGGGATTACAGGCATGAGCCACCACACCCGGCTAGGGCATTCATTTCTAAAAGGCTCACCATCACTACTTTAAGGTAACTATTTATGGCAATACCTCAGCTGTTGAATGGGTACAAACTTGCCTTTCCACTACTCAAGCAGTGTATTTTGAAAACCAATCGTCTTAGTATTTGTAACCTTGCTTGATCATTGAATTAAACATCCAATTTGAGAAAACATGTGTAGACTGAGTCACATGGCTGACTCTCTCCACAGACACAAATTGATGAGGATTCAGTTTAAGTGCCGTTTATGCCCAGACAACATGTAGTGCTTGTACTAGTGTGTGAAACACACATCATTGTGCTTTTGTGTGTTTCATTTCATAAAGCAGTAAAGCTAAAAAGAAAACTGAGAAACACAATAAAGTCATAGAAATCAGATGGGAAACTTGTTAAAAGTCAGAATCAGTGGTTTGGTTCTTGTAGTGGTTGATACAATGTGTCAAATTGGCTGAAGGACTCAGCGGCATGCTTCCCTGTTGGTGGGAGCCCTACTCTGGGGTACAGTTGATTCCTCCATGGAGCATAACCAGGGCCTGCCTAGGATATGATTGGCTTTCTCTCTAGAGCAGAATCAAGGGCCCATCCCGGGGTATGATTGGTTCCACCCTAGGGCGCAATGGGCCCACGTCAGAATGACTGAGCACAAAAAGACTTTTTAAAGGGCTGAAGGAGTCAACACTTCACTTCATCGGAGAAGCTTCAGTCTTCGCATTCAGCTTGGACTTCATCATCTGGCTTGCAGTGCAGACTCTTCAGCCTCCAGCTTGGATCTTTTGCCATCCATTGCAGACTTTTTAGCATCCATTACAGACACTTCAGTCTTCCATCACAGACCCATCATCCGACAGAGACCTACACTGAGTGCTTCAGTGAAGTC
Source organism: Myocastor coypus (assembly GCA_004027025.1). Classification (NCBI taxonomy): domain Eukaryota; kingdom Metazoa; phylum Chordata; class Mammalia; order Rodentia; family Myocastoridae; genus Myocastor; species Myocastor coypus. The sequence continues at coordinate 29,857 of PVJA010014048.1, forward strand.
CAGACCTCAGGATTGAATTCTTCAGTCTGGAGGGTGCAGACGCCCTGTGCACGCTTCCTCATCTGACTCTGTGGCTGACTATTGTAAGCCAATCTTATAATTCCTTATAAAGTGTATATTTGGTGTTAATATCCATTCCTTATATTATATCTATTCTGTTCCTCTAAGTAAAACACTGACCAATACAGAATTTGGTACCAGAGATGTGGGGTTGTTGCTGTGGCTATAGCTGACAATGTGGATTACAAGCTTTTGGGAATGGCTTACGGGAAAAGACAGGAAAGGTTTAGAGATGTTGCCTAAAAACAAAGCACTAGAATGGCTTCGGCTGTTCAGCTTGGGAGATTCTGGTCAGAGCTCAGAACAGACTAGGCTGAGGAGGTTTCTGCTGGAAAAAAGGACAGCATTGGTCATTGGACTCCAGATGATTTGTGCTATAGATTGGCTGAAAGTCTTTCGGAATTTTGCTCATGCCCAGAGACTTTGCCTAAGACTGAGATTAAGCATGGCAGACTGATGAATCTTTCAAGAGACATTTCAAAGCAGCCAACTATTGGGGTGGTGGCGTAGTTGTTATTGGAGGCTTTTGGCCAGATTTATGTTGAAAATGAAGAGCAAATAGCCAAAAAGGACTATTTAAAATGTGAGTTTGTCCAGAAAGAAATCACCAGGAAAGCTGTGGACTTCAAAGCTGAAGCTGAGAGGATCTCCATTGCTGTGCAGGAACCAGAGAGTCAAAAGGATGGCCTGAGGGCATCACAAGTGGTGGCAGCTTTCCACCCTTTGCAGCCTCAGAATTGCAAAGGAGAGAGATTTTGCCTCGAGAAGAAAGCCACAGAGACCCAAGTACCAGAATGGCAGCAGTGGCCAAAACAGGCTCCAAAATGGCACTGGCAAGGAGAATTTGTTCCTTGGAATCAAGGTCAGAGTCCTCAGCGATCTAAGCCCTTGACCCCTTCAGCCAAGAGAGAAGGAAGGCTAGCTATTGCTCCATCTGTAAGCAACCCTTGGCATTATCCACATAGAAGTATGCAGAATGTGGGAATTCTGAGGTTAAGAAGGCTTCCACCTCGATTTCAGAAGAAGGCCTGGGAGGCCAGTCAGTGTGCTCCTGAGAGGGAAATGTGTAAAGCTGGATTTAAGAAGCCTGTTCAGTGGAAACCCCAGAAGTTTGGAAAAGCCAGGAACGTGGATTGTGCTAAGAGGGAGCAAAGCCAGCCTAAGAGAGAAGCCATGGAAATTACCACCAAGAGTGCTGTAGGAGCGGAGTTGCATGATGCTCACAACTCAGTGCAGACTGCTTCAGATGCTCCAGTTGTAACTATGGGATTTAATGTTTACCCTGTTGGATTTTGGACATGTGTTGGTCCCAATGTTTTGTATTACCCTGTTGTTTGCAACTTTTGGAATTATAATGTTTGTCTTATGCCTTTGAATGTTGGATATGTTTAACTCTTCTATTGTACAGGGGCTCACAGTTGAGAGTTTGCTTTGGATCTTGGAGGAGACTAGGGATTTGGACTTTTCAGCAATGCTGAAACTGTTGAGACTTTGGTAACTCTTCAAGATGGACTAAAATGCCTTTTGCACAAAGGGATATGTATGAGCCTTTGGGGGTCCAGGGGTGTAATGTTATGGTTTATGTCTAGTTGTGCCTCCAAAGCCTCATGAGTCATGGGGCAGGGACTTCTAGAGTTTGACACTTGATCCATGATCCCTGGGATTATGAGTTTTAGTACTGATGGGATTATGGGTCTAAGTACTTCTGAGATTATGGCTGTAGCTTAAGGCGGAGGCTGAGGCAGAGAGTTTGAACATAATATAAAGAGAGACAGAGAGACAGACTAGAGCAGTTGCTCTGCTGCCCTGTTTGGCTACCTCTGCCACCATTTTGTTGCTGTTCTGCCGCCATAAACTGGATACTCCCTGCTCTGTTCCACTCAGCCTTGGGTCAGCTGAATATGGACTGAAACCTCCACAAACTGTGAGCTAAATAAACCTTTCCTTTCTTCATGTTGAGTGTCGGGTATTTGTCCCAGCAATGAGCAAAAAGTAACTGAGATAGTTCTGCATTATTTTTCATTGTAAAATTATGTTCAGTTCTTGAGCTTATCAAGGTCCAGAGATGAACTGGGAATGAATTTGAGTTGGACAATGAAGGAATGAATCACTGTATTTTGAGAGATCCCATATTATGGGGAATGGCTATTTCTATGGGGAGTGGACAATGATGTCATTTAAGCATTCCTTGCCCCTTCTTGTCCTCTTTCTCATGCCAAGTCTGTGCATTCACTGGAACTGTTGTCACCAATTATATTTTCCAGCCAGCTAGATGTTTCGGGTAGAGAGATGAACACAGAAATTCTTAATTAACATTTCTCCTCTACAGTATTGAAATGCTGAAAAGTCCTAAATTAATATTATTTGGTTTAGGAATAGATTGTGTATTTCTCAATATGTGTCACAAGTCAGATGTTTGGAGAGTGTCAAATGATAATTGTGGGTTCTTTGGAAGCCTAGTTTTATTAATGTCATAAAATGTATTATGAGGATTATATAAGCAATATTAAAAGAATAATTTTGCAAATAGGATGCTGCTTTGGAATAAGTTGAAACCTTATACTTTGTAAGAAAAATTCTTCTTAGTAATTTAGATGTATATGTAGAATTCAGAAACATTTGCAAATCTTTCATTTATGAAATAAGTATTTGGCCTCATTAATTAGATGGGCTTATTGGCATCATTTTGCATCACATTCATAGGTGTGATGCTTCTGGATAAGTAAAAGAAATGAACTCATGAATTATAAAAAGCTTTGGTTTTTAATTTCCTGTTATGATGAAAAGAGAATAATCATCTCATGCGGTTATCTTCTTTATTTCCAGAACTTCCCCATAGAAATATGTCAGCAAGATAAGTGACTTAAATTTAATAGTCACATTAAGATGTGAAGAGAAACATGTGAAATTAATTTCATATTTCATTTAACTCAATACAGCTGAATATTATTACTTCAATCTCTAATCAATATGATATGATTAGTGCTAATTTACATTCTTTTCTTGGTTTTAAGTTTTTGGAATCCTCCATATTTTTTGTATCACATATTCCTTTGAACTCACCACATTCCCTCTGTCCTTTGGATAGATGTGGCTATTGGGGTTTGTATTGAGCAACACCACTTTGCAGTTGTATCTTGATATTCTGCCTTCCTGGGCAGCGTGCATATGTTCCTATCTATGTGTATGCATTTTAAAGTAGAAGGAAGCTGACAGTACGCCCATCATTGATTCGGTAGATAGACAATTTCTTGTAAGCTTATGTGATGGCATACACAGTGATCTCTGCCCTTATTCATTTTTCAGATAGATCAGGTACATTCAAAGTGGTATGGCCAAGACTTTTCCCCTTACCAGTCACCAAAATCATACTCTATTAGAGGCTGTGCTTTGCTCATCAAGCTTCTCAAGTGATTTTCATCTACCTATTTCTTCTGCTTTAAATAACTCCAGGAGAATTTTATTAGAATTGTATAATAATAATTTGACAGACTTGAAGGGAAAATCAGTTTGTAGAGGTCACATGTATCTGATATGATACAATGTCTTATTTTATCAGATTGTTCTATCTGTGATTCCTGGAATCCTATTTCTAAAGTATTGCTAATTCAGGGAGTCAGCATAACCAGCTGTCCCCTCAAGTAGAAGAAAAAATATCAATGAACCTTTTTGCTGTTTATCATATACCTTCTAGAAACATATATGTAGGTCTGTCTGGGTGGAATGCTGAAAACTCTGTCCTGAAGAAAATGCCAAATAAATGTCATGGTCTTCTCTAATCAGAAATCAGTCACTTACTTGGGGGTAGTGGGTGAACACAAGTTTGGCTCATTTCTAGAGTGAAAAGATATGGCTCAAACCTGTCTACAGTAGTAATTATTTGTTCCTTTGGTCTTTTAGAAAATTTTTCTAAATATCTCTTTCCATCTTTTTTCTGAACACTTTATTCTCAAGAGAAGTATTAAGGTCACAGAGTTTCTCCTTCACATAGCTCATTAAAGTAAATACATATACATATATATATATATATATATGTATATATATATATATATACATATATATATTATCTTAGCCATTTTCAAATGGCACAAAATTACATCATTTTAAGTTCTTTCACACTGGATATTTTATCAATAAACTGAAAGGCAAAATTCATATAGTTTAAGTTATTGATAATTATCCAATGCAAACTTTTGCTTAGGTTTCCAAGCAATCTATACTTTGAAAAACAATATTAAATTCCAAGTATGAATTGCTTCATCAGTTAGCAACATGTGAGACTACTCCAATTTCTTCTATTTTCATTTATATATTCAATAAACACATAAATAATCACAGATATGCAATAAATACCAACACTGATTGACTGTGACAGTCAAGAGAGCTATGTATAAAAAACATTCTGTTAGCTTCATTCACTTGAAAGGTGACATGTGGCTTGAACAGTTGTACAAAGCAAGAGCTGGTCAAAGTGTGCGTTCACTTCCATACTTGGGGATGAAGAATTTCAGTGTCTTCACTGAACAAGTGTAAATGAAGCTGCCCCCCCAACTGTAAATCTGACAGAGGACCACCAGGAGTTAAACAGATCTTGCTGTGCTACATTAAAAATGTAATTCTGATAACTCATTAGAAAGTAGATTATGAAGAGAAGCCTACATTTTCTTTCACAAAGAGAAAAGATGTGTTTGAAGATTTTATTGTAGGGAGAAGAGAGATAAGAAATGTTTATATTGGAGGCCTGAGAAAAATCCATAAAGCTGAGATGAAATACTGACTGCTCTATCTGAAGTCTCACAGGGTCTGTTCTGTTGGAGTAACAAGTCCCATTCTGATAAGCTATAAGGTTGCTTTAGAAAATTCTCTAGGTCAATAAATATAACCCTGTAAGCAGAGGCTACAGATTAGACATAGATCAAAAGTGCCAAGGACACAGCTATATTCTCAGTTCTCCAAGAAGGTGATTTTGCTTCTTTTCACCACTTCACTCTTCCATTACCAACACTTGTAACATGGTCCTCGGTGAAGGCCTATCTTGAGGATTAGCTACATTCATTGTTGGCATTTTAACCTCCTTCCCGTTAACCTAATTTTTCTTTACTTGCCCCTAAATGACCATAAACTAATAGTGGTCAAATGATCCCCAAGGGTCCAATCTCTCCCTAGGTATATCTGCTTCTTGATGCAAGCATACATGGGAGTTACTACCATTTTCCTTCAACAACACACCCTTGTGTGAGAGCCAGCAGTGTGAGTCCATGTTGCTGATTATTCTGTGCAACTGCAGAGATTCTCAGATCCTTATGGCTGCACTAACTCACAATATGTTCTTTTCAGGAATCACTTTTAGTTGGTGGTAAATGGTCTTCCCCCAAAGACGCAGTTTTAAGTGTAAATAGTTCCCCTGAGCACTGCTGCTCTGCTAGGAAGCAGCAGTGAAGAGATTGGAAAGTGAGGCACGGTAAGGAGTTTATGAGGAATACACCATACAACCAGTAACCACTGTGGACAGCTAGGGCTCAGTGTGGCCTGTGAGCTCTGGGAGACTGTGTAAGAAAATGTCATCAAGTAACTCAATGAGTGGTGAGGGGAGTTGGGGTACATAGGGATCAGTCCTGTGATCATGAGTAAGAGCCATTCACAGGGGCGGGGCATTAAATCCCTGTCTCTTCCTAACTATCCCACACACGGACTCCAGGAATTTGAATGGAGAGAGGGGATCCTCTGGAAACAGTCACGAATACGTTTTATAAGAAGCCAAAGGACTGGTACTCATAAGAGTTATTAATGGCACAGGGATTTGTTTGATGACTAGATGCATGGCATGGAGAAGCCCATACATTTTCAGTTGTGTACCTTTGTATAGCAAGCAATTGGCGGTAGTGCTCAGAGGCCCAGAGGGAGCTGCTCCAGTAATGATCCCCACAACTGCATTTGAGCTAAGCTCTTCTCTCCAGGTAACCCTGTGGGCTTAATATCTGATTCAGTAGGACTGTTTGCTTTCCATGGAGAAGATACACTGTAGATGTTCTCTCATCCCCTCTTCCCCCAAAATGGTTTCTCAAACTAATGAAAACTCAGTTCTCTCCAACCTTGTCATGGCACAATATTTGCCTAATATTTAGAAACTTAGCTTTGAAGAATATCAACTTTGAAGGAAAGAAATCTGGGTTCTAATTTCAGTTCTACCAATGCTGCCACAACTTGTCCATACTTAAGACTTAGTTCATACATAAATCATTATAGCTTTTATTTCTTTATTTGTAAAATGGAGACATGTACACAGAGAGCTGTCCTATGGAGTAAACAAACCCTGTTTATGACAGTATATAATATGGTAATAAGTATTTGATACATATTTATATCAATACCATTTCACTGAATATTAATATTATTATAACAGTAGTACCATGTTACTGCAAGAAAAGTAAGTATTCACTAAGACTAATGACTGTCCATTCTTTTGTTGCTATCATCGCCACATATGATTCTTGAGTTAGTCTTTCAATGCACGATGCAAAGTGGTTAGTAAACACTTGGTTTTAAAAGGGTAGAGGCATTCACTAAATTAGGACACACATGGAAAATTGCTCAGACAACTCTTGAGAGCATGAGTAGTCTAAGTGTTGATGTTCTGAGTATACTTGAGAAAAGAGACTGGGCCTAGATCCTCATTAGTATCACAGCCCTTAACAGTACAGGAAACTTTCTTTAAAACACCATCGTGACTTTCTGACAATGCCCATGCTCCAAAGTAAATTTTTATGATTGTGCTGTAAAGCAGTGCTTTAAAAGCACTTCATATTTCATAAACCAATGTTACTCAAATGAAAGTTTGTCATGGTTTATAGAACCAGTCAATACTTGGAACTAGAGAGGTCATTGATTGATAGGATTAAAACTGGCTCTTATTTTATACTCTTAAGTATTAGCTAGCATACTATTAGAGTGATTTTTAAACAGAGTGACCTTAAGCATAAGGATTTTGACACACATATGGGCACAGTTTGTATTGGCTCACTGGCCACAACAGTGGCTATACACTAGCATTTGATTTGTAGAATCCTATACCCTAGGTGCCAACTTCAAAAACTCTGTAAATAGGGCTTTTTGTCATGGACTAGTTCCTCAAGGTCATGATTCTCGGTCACCTTGTCAAAAGCGAAATATTGTGTTAATATTAAGTGTGTTAAATTTGAGCAATTAAATTAGGTGCAAAAAACATCTACTCTAAAATTTCCAAATGAATTTTACCTTGTATGTACTTTATAATCTTTTAAACCAAAAAATAATTTTGGCATACTTCTTCTAGGATAGCTTAAATCGCACGGGGAAAACTTTAAAGACAATCTAAGTGTTTGATTCTCAGAATATTTATATTTGCCTTTTAAATTGAATGATTGCTTTTCTTTTGTTTCTCTGCTATTTCTACTGCTACATCAAAGTCTGGTACAAAGGACTTGGTGGAGGGAGTTGCAGCCTGGTCTACACTTCGTTGTGTCTGGAGCAATCAGAAGAGCATGTGAGCCCTGAACTCCCAGCATAACAAGTGCCTAAAACACAAAGACAGTGAGAAGGAAGTTAGGGCACTAGGGTCAGTACTGGCCCAAACATGGAACCATGGTACTTACCAGGTGATCAGTATTATATAGAATCTCCTTCCAAGCTATTTCCCATTCCCAACAAATAGCTTTCTATTTCTTATATAATGCTCTATTTGCCAGCTCCACTGGAACATATAGTCTCTCATGCTTGTGTTCCTAGACAATAGGTTATTCTTGACTATACTGTAAGTTTTCTTCCTTTTAAGGCCTTTTTATTTTATTTTTAAAGTTTCAAATTAATAAATCTCTCTTCTCAGTTTTTTATCTATCTATTTGAGAATACTCTCAACTTCATTTTAAAGCCAGCAAATGTGTTTCTTTTGCAAGCCATTAGCACCTCTCTGAGAATATTCATATCATGTTTAAAAGTTTCGGTCCAATTTCTCCGAAGATCATAAGCTCTCTGAGATGTGTGATACCTTGGACTCTGCAGCTCTAAGCACTACTCTTCCACACAAAAGAACTTCAAGGTCTTTGTTAAATAATGACGCTGAGTGATGGATAGTACCTGCTTGCGACTGCTTTCTTTGAACATTTATTTTGATTCTAACCTCAAGAAGAGGCCAGCCTCTCATGGGAAATCAGGAAAGCCAGGCTGTCATGAGAAAATACTAGCATTGGCCAGTCACACTTTGTGGTCAACCCCAAAGATGCTACAATATGATGCATGGCTCGGCCCATAGTCTGAGCTCAGATGCTGGGCTAAAAGCTTCAAATGAGGATATTAGGAGGCTTAAGAATCCTTCAGAGAGGACCCAACAGATGCTGATAGATGTCAGCATATGGAGAGTTGAGTTTTCCAAGGATTTCTGCAAAAGTATCTTCTATCCTTCATGCCCTTCTATGATGATTCTGTCATTACGTCACAAAACTGTAGTCTAATTCTTTCTGCAAGTTTTAATGGCTTGTGACTTACTTGCCACCAATGCAAAGAGATGCAAGTGATACTTGTGAATCCCATGGCTAAGGCCAGGATCACAATAAACCTTTTACTGGCATTTTTGAAAATCTTCCTCATAGAGTACAGCCAGCATGCACGGGGTCCCCAGGACCAAGCAGTGGGGACTCATAGCTGTTCTGATCCATAGTCAGAGCAGAGCAGTCATCTCCTAATCACCCCAGCCTAGGTGCCAAATAGGGAAACAAAGAGGTTCCTGATGATTCTAGTCTCTAAACATCCAAATTAACTCCAGTTATTTGATCATCCCAGCAGAAACCCCAGACACTGAGGATCAGAAGGAGTCATCACCATGTGGCTCTTGCAAAATGCACCAAATCTGTGAACAGGACACAGTGGAATGGTTCACTATGCTGTCGTGGTAACTGGGGCCCTACTCAGAATTTATCTCTGTCATCCTCTTTACCAGACTCAATCCACATCTGGCTTTGAAAGTGAAGTTTTACTCAAATCCAGCTATACTCGCTCATTTACGTATTATGTTTGATCTCTTTTGCGCTATAATTTGTGACAACACTGTATAATTTAGGAAGACTAAAATACTGTCCAACTTGATAAGTGAGAACTAGTGACTTTATACAAGAGTTCTCAACACTGCAGTATGGTCTCCATAGCAGCAACATCAGTATCACTTGGAAACTTATTACAAATGCAAATTTCAAACTCCCTACTCCAGATCAACTGACTCAAATTCTGGGAGAAAGGGCCAGAGACTTTTACTCTGTTAAGCCCTTCAGCTGATTTTAATGTTCAGTAAGTTGGAAAGCTACTATTCTGTGCTAATAGACCCTGCTCTTTTATGATGCTATGGTGTCCCCAGATGTAGCTGATAAATTTTCCCAATGCTATCCTTTTACCTACTCTTTCTGAATCTGCTTTTAGCTGTGCATGGATACAAAACAGTTCTAGCCACTGGCATGCAAGATGGCCTTGGGTACATTTCCCAGGAAGCTTTGGGTTGATCCAGACCACTGCTGATATGGTGATGACTTCTTTCATCTTCTTTGGGACTGTGGAGCTTGTAGGTCTGGGTATCTAGGCTACTTTGTAATAAGGCTATAACTAGCATCCATGTAGAAGTAAAAAATGTGGGAATTCTGGAAGAGAATGAAAGCTGCTTCCTCAAGGTCATGTTGGAGCATTTGAATTAAGGATAGCATCCTCCTACACTGAACATCAGAAAGTGTATTAATTATTTAGGTCCATATTAGTTGCTGTCAAATACATTCTGAACTCATATAATCAGTGTATAAATTTGCAACTTTTTTTTTTTTTGTCTTTTTGAGACAGGGTCTTGCTATGCAGTTGAGGCTGGTCCTGAGCTCACTTTTGTAGCCCAGGCTGGTCTCGAACTCGCACTGATCCTCCTGCCTCAGCCTCCCGAGTGCTGGGATTACAGGCGTGTGCCACCACGCCCAGCCTGCAACTTATTTTTAATAACTAAAATGTGAATCTTAAGAAACCCCAAAAACAAATGCGGCCTTGAGGGAACATTGTAAGCTGTATCAAAGTTCAAGTTTCCTTACTTTCACGTGGAATAGTATCCTCTTATCTTGTTAACTATTGTTGTTTAATTTTCCTTAGAAGTTGCTTTCCTCTGCATGTGACACCAAACAAATGGATGGGGAAATAACTGTAAGCATTATCAGGTAGTGTCCCAATGGTGTGGCCTCATGTATTTGTGACTACTCTCTGTATTTTTCAAGTAAAGAGACTAAGACAAGTGAAGAATGTAACATTTACAGTGGTATATATACTGTATATAGTCTGTATAATTTGATTTTAGAACTCATTTTCCTTCCCATTGCTGATATTGAATAGCTTCTTAAATTTCGTACTGAAAATTATTCATTATGTTACATGTAAGGATTTTGAAAGGCATAATTTTGCAGCAAATGCATAGATCAGGAGGAAAATGTGTTGACATTGGTAAAACAGAAAGTACGAACTTTTTGGAACTGGTTACCTCCAGGAACACCGGCCTGAGCCTCATGGTGTGTCTACCTGGCTTATGCACTGGTACTAACTATTGCTGCAGTGATTAAGGACCTAAGATGTCCTGGGTGTGGGCACAGGTTTCATACAGTCAGTACCTCTCAAGGAAGTCACTCAGAGAAGGCAGAAGGTACATATACTGTCATCTTCATATTCCCTGATATCTAACCTCTGTCTATGAATACTTATGCCTGTTCTTAATTTTCCAGAATCTTTTCCTTTCATTCTCTAGAGGTGTTGGGGGTACAATAAACAGTCTCCTAGCACCTCCCCGCACTAAGATGGTGCCCTCCCAAGGGCTCAAAACATCTCCTTTGTGTCCACAGGTTGAGAAATGTCTCTCTAAAGATCTCCCAGCCTCTTATAACCATAGGGCAGGAGAAAAGAAATGCTAATGTGGCATTATGAGCAAGCGGTAAGGACTGTCCAGCCTTTTGTGGACAGGAAGCCTTCAGGCTGATTGAAATGTGTGCATACAGTAGGGCAGATGCCATAGGAGGATGTTCCCACAGTCTGCACTCAGAGATAGCCCAGGAGTTGGTGAGCCTTTTATCTGTGTTCCATTTTGAAAGACAACTTGACATTCTTATAATGTCATGCAAATACACTCCCTCATACAATGCCAGTGATTACTCAAGTTTCCAAGTCCAGCCACACATCTCTTAATAAATTGGGACTACACATTAAACAATTAGAGAAGAATGGTCTTTCATTGAGGGAGAAGCCAGGGTTTGTGTCCCTGAAATTACAAGAGAAAGTGTTTAAATTATTCTCAATTGGCAATCGCCCCAGACAATTATGGGCAACAGTGGCATTCTTGTTCTTCCAGCCATACCCAGGGCCACCCTCTGCTCTCCTGGTTTAAAACAGGACTCATTTCAGGATACTGAAATCCAATGTCATATTCCCTTGAGACATTCTAAAAGTGTTTTGCGTCCCCGTTCAAGACGAACCCATGATACACTCTTCACCGATTATGTACCCCTCTACTCTGATATCCACAGAAACATACATATTTCCTGAGTTACAGTAGGCAGCAGATATACTCCTATCCACATTCATAAAGCAGGTCACCAAGGGCACATATGGTATTGGTACGTCACTCAGCCTCATGACTGCCCCCTTTCTTCAGAATAGCTAATTGTCAGGTAGGGTGGGAAAGGCTGCCATTACACAACTCTGAGGAATGTATCAAGCTCTATAGAAATGATAGCTTGTAAAATGGCCTGAAAAAGAGATTCTTTCTTGCTCCCTACATTTCATAGATGAGATGCTCTTGCTATGTTAGTGGCAGGTTCTTTGGTCCAAGAACAGGAAAAGGAAAGATGATTTAGCACTCATAGGAATGGGTTAGAGATGGGGTTCAGCTCTTTTCAGGGGTATGTTTATTTGTCTGTCTGATCATAGCTAATCAGGCTTTGTGGCACAGTGTTCTTGGTTGCAGATGTCAGAAAAAAAGTTAAGCTTCACTTGCTGCAACTGGAAACTTAACTTGATGCCATAAACAGATGGCAACAGAGAAGCCTCACCTCCCTTTTTTGTAATCAGTTTGTTCTTCACCCTGATTCTGTATATTAACCTTGTCCTATCAATGCCCCAGAGCATGGGGCTGTGAAGACAAGAGCAGGCATAGTGGAAGCTGAGATCAGCCAGAACAGCTAATGAGCCACCAGATTTGATCTTCAAGAGAAAGGAAAAAAAACCGACCAGGGTGTGGAAAACAAAACCCAAGAATGCATTCCCTTGGTAACCCGATCATGGCATGCTTTGCAGCTGACATGGTCTAGTGCAATGCCTTTTGGCACAGGTTTACGGCCCCAGTTGAAGCTAGAGGAAGGCTGACAAGACAGTGCTTCAGATGTTTAGCTCTAATTTCATATTTGCTCTCAGATGTTATTCAGTGCTCCTAAGGGAAACTGGAGAGTGAATGCTGAACATAGAAAGCTAAGAAAAATAGAAACAACACCATGAAAGGACTATGGGTTGGGGTTTGTTAAAAGACACAGAGGAATGGAACAGAATCAGACAATGTTTATGTTGGGAGGGTAGATATTGTTTTAAGTGCTCGCAAGATTCAGACACAGGGAATATAATCATTAACATACATTAGTAGAAATATAAAAGAGATAGCATTTCCCAAAAAATGTCTCCCTCACGAGCTTGCCATGTTGATTGTCATCTCATGTTGTGACCTCTTACAATGATCTTTTACTATGCATTTGTCATTCCTTTTTTTTTTGTACCTGTCACATTTTATTTACTCGTTCAGGTTCATACATTAGTGCAACAGTACAATATTTATACATGTGAGTCTGATATATTTCTTGTAACTATGGTTTCTTTTTAAGGGAATACATACAAAACAGTAATAAAAAAGAAAAGTATACAAACAAGGATGAATTTCACTAAACAAAATAATGTGAATCTGACAGTATTTTTATTACTTTTAATAAGAAATAACAATGTGACAGTTTCATAACATGTTAGTAGTACATTCACAATACTTGATACAGTGCATATTGTTGTCCCTGTGGTAGTTATCCAGAGGACAGGATGTAGACATAATAATTTTTCTAATCATTATTGGTACAAAAATTTCTTCTCATTGAGCTAAGAGAAAGTGGTTGTATACATAGTCCAATATTCCATAATCACAGTGGGTTATTGGCAGAATAGGCAGTGTCAGAAGCTGTTGACTTAAGCCTTTTACAGCTTAGCACACTAATCTAACTTTATGTTTTATGCCTCATGGTTAAACTTTTCTGCTGGGTGGTTAATAGGAAGTTAAAGCAAGACCTATTTTATGGAACAGGATAATGGTTTCTTCTTTTTTCATTGTGTTCATAGTGTAATTTGGCATTGAATTTGGTATTATGAAAGGATGTGAAAACCAGTGTCCTAAAATATTTTTTGTCGGGGCCAGGAAGATACCTCCATGGCACAAGTGCCTTCCTGGCAAGTGCAAGGTTGTGAGTTTGAACCCTGGTCCCGAAAAAAAAAACAATATATATATATATATATATATATATATATATATATATATATATATATATATATATATATATATTTGTCTTATGGGGTACCATCTAAGTTATGAATTCAAATTGGGGAACAAAAATATATAGAGAAGGAATGGCTGTGGAAAAACTTAATATTCTGCTCTCAATTTACAATTTTTTTATTTTAATTGAGGAATAATAATGGTATAATTTATGGTCCATTTGTGATATTTCAGCACATGTACATGATGTTTAATGATCAGATCAAGGTAATTGTAATATTAATCACTACAAGTGTTTCTTATTTCTTTGTGTTGGGAAAATTCAAAATTCTTTCTATTGTTTTGAAATATAAAATTAATTTTTGCTAATCACAGCTCACTGTTTATTTCTGTCTAACTGCATTTTAGCAACCATAACTGTTCTCTCTTGATCTGCTTCTTAGCTTTCCAATTCTGGGTTCTAGTAGCAACTCTTTGAATATCTACCTCTATGCAATCAGCTTTTCTAGCTTCTACCAATGAGGGAAAGTAGGCAACATGTGTGACTTCCTTCCACCAGGTTCATGCACTCTGGTGCAAATGGCAGGATTTTATTCTTTTGTAGCTCAATCATAGTCCATTCCACATGCAATACCACTACCAGTATTCATGCAAAGCAAAGGAATTTGATATGTTTAAGATAGTTAAACACATATGCAAGAAGAAAATGTTTTTAGGGGCCCGGCAGGATGGCTCAGTGGTCTAAAGTGCCTGCTTAGGAAAGCTTGGGCGGCTGCAGGGACCATGGTTTGATCCCCAGCATCACATGCTGTGTCAGCCCTGCCCTCAGGGCAGGCTAAGCTGGCCATGAAAATAAATAAACAAACAAAAGTTCTGAAACAAGAAAAAGAATAAATTAAAGCATTTTTAAAAATAAAATATTTTTATATTTTCATGAATATTAACTGTTGAAAAGAACATGAAGAGACTGTTAAGAACTGTTTTGTGATAAAAGTAATAAGTCCTACTGTTCTTTAGAACATGGGATATATAATAGCTAGTAATAATAGTAAATGGAAGGAATGAGTTTGCAGGCTCCAAACACTAAGTAGCAATAAGGAGATGCAAATATTAATTAGTCTGACTTGACCACCTATGTCTTAAGCTAGTCCATAAATATACACAATCACTACATACTAGGCAAAACAGAAAAAAGTTTAAAGGATGTGGAAATTTTTATCTACATGTGATCATTACATACCATATATATATATATGTTACGACACTAAAATCTATACACATTTATAATGATAGGCATTAATATATATATATATATATATATATATATATATATATATATATCCCTACAAAAGACATTGTCCTGCTTACTTCATAGTGACACATGATTCTTGACGTGGATCAGCAAGTCCTAGTCTGGTCAACTACTGTATATCACTTAACTTTTATTTAGACAAATATAATGATTTTGTTATATTAGCCAATGTAAGTAAATAAAGGAAGGTTTGTTGCCATTTGGAATATTCCAACCAATAAAGCGTTAATTTCATAAAAATTTCCAAATAGAAAATTTCGTACATTGCCTGGCTAGTGAAGACCACTGAGCAGGGAATGAAGACTATAGAACAGCAGAACATGTAAGGAAATTGAAAGCAAGATGAAAAAAATTTTATAAATATAAGAAATACAAGGAATTGTGGCGTTGCTTAGTAAGTCTATAACTGTTTAAAATGGACCTGAGTCAATCCCCAGATCCACAAAAAAGTAAAACAAAAGACAAAACATAATAAAGGTGAAAAGGTAGGATATAAGTAAAATATATAAAACTGGAAAAATCATAGTAGGGCAAAAAATAAAATTAGCCAATTAGAGAAAATTAGGCATAAAGTGTTACTTTATAAAATTCATGAAACACATTGAAATATTCATCTTTGATATATAATTAAACTGGCCATGAAGAAAAGATAACAAAACTAAAGTTGATTATTTTATTCCTCTGTCATTTTACCAAGTAATTAATTTTAATAAATTTTTACTTGATACTATTGAAGTTCCTATATATTATTATAAGTGGAAGATGACAGTATTTTTTCTCTCCTCCTTACTAATACTTATTCTTTTTTAACTAGTACTTATTCTTTTAATTTTCATTTTTCATGTTAAATTAAATGTTTCTTGAATAATGCTAATGGTAAGAATATAAAGCTTATAAAGCCAAGATCAAACCTAGAGCCCTGAGATTCCAGATCTGGTGTGTGAGTGAGACAACCTGGAGCTTACTAGATCCTCATTTGACCCAGAGCCCAGGCCTGGCATGTGAGTGAGATGGCCTAGGGCCAACTCGGTCCTCATTTGAGCCAGAGTCCAGGCCCAGCATGTCCAATGTGGAGCCTTGGGACAGAACTCCCTTCAGAGGGGCCAAAGGAAAGACCCACTCAGCTGATCCAAGAGCAGAAACATCTTGCCAGAGTGGTACAGCAGGTTCCTCTCCAAGGGCTGCAACAGAAAGAAGTGGAGACCAGCACCCAGACCCAAGACACACCCACCTATATGAGTTTGAACTATCTGGACCTGATGCTAACTAGGTAATAACTACATAAAAGCTATACACCAAAGGTCAGCAGACAGTGCTGTACAAAATGACAAAGAGAAAGAGCAAAATACATTCATAGGGTCTGAGCTGATCCAGAACAAATGCAGGAGACAACAGCATAGAAGAAACTGGAAATCACATGCCAGAAATCTCTGAAATAATAGCGTTTGAAGTAAAGAAACAACTGCAGAATGGTATAGAGGAAATCAGATCAGCAATGATTTCTGAAGTAAAAATGAAATGTGAGACTAATAGGCATCAATGAGAAAAGAGTGTATACAAATGATATAAAAAGAATACGGACAGAAGTAATAGCAGAAAACTTCCCAAATATGGGGAAATAATCTGATTCAGATAACTGAAACATATAGAACTCCAACTAACATCAACCTGATTAAAACCACACGCAGACATATAATAATCAAGATCCCAGAAATTCAGCACAGGAACAGTATACTGAAAGCTGATAGAGAAAAGAAACAAATCTCAATTCAAGGAAAACCCATTAGAAACATGGCAGATTTCTTTTCAGAAATCATCAAGTCAGGAAGAGCATAGAGCAAAGTACTTCAAGTCTTGCAAAAATACAAATACCAACCCAGGCTGCTATACTCCGCAAAACTCTCTTTCAGGTTTAATGGAGAAGTGAAATACTTCCATGACAAAGAACAATGGAAGAATTTCATGATGACAAAGCCAACCCTACACAGACTACTAAAAGATGTTCTAGAGAGGGATCCAAATGACCACAATCCCATGAAGAAGAATGGAAAGAATTCACCAAATAGGGCAAACAATTAAACACAGGAGAAAAAGAGGTATAAAAAAGCAATCTTTCAAATATTTTGTATACAGCAGCAGAATATTTCAACCAGCATACTCTACAAATGGATTTCTCCTGCATGTTATGGTCATGATTCTGTCCAGATTTACAGGGTGGATATCAAGGAAATAGCAGTAGCTCAGTCCAACAAGTGATAGCTGGCCACTGGTAAGAGTCATGGACACTGTCCACATCTGTGATATACTAGAGCTTTGTACGATATCCTATCCCCAAACTGTTAGAAGTGCTGGTAATATATTTGCCCTTCCAATATTTGTGTTTTGTTTTATTCATAGTAATTCTTTATTATCATGAAAGCTTTTTCTTAGTTGAAGTGTTTTGAAATATTTAGTGTTGAGTTAATATTTAATTAATTTTCTGAATATTGCTTAATCTTAATTTTTGTTTTAAGATCTATACTGTATCTTTGACTTACAATCTACTTATAAGACATAATATGGTATTTTCTCCTAGTATTAGAAACTTTAAAAAGTATATTTCCACTTTCCATTGACTTTATATTACTTCTTCCTTGTCTTTTACATACACACAACAGATCTTCCTCTTGTTGTTGTTGTTGTTGTTCTTCTTCTTCTTCTTCTTCTTCCTCTTCTTTCTTTCTTTCCTTCTTTCTTTCTTTCTTTCTTTCTTTCTTTCTTTCTTTCTTTCTTTCTTTCTTTCTCTATTCCTCTCTCTCTCTCTTCCTTCCTTCCTTCCTTCCTTCCTTCCTTCCTTCCTTCCTTCCTTCCTTCCTTCTGGCCTTTGAATTAATTAGTCTAGTTTCTTACACACTTGCTCTTCTTTTTCTAATGTGGAATAAATTGCTACTTAATTTTATTCTTCCATAGCTAATTATATACATATATAATGATTTTTTTCTTTACAATTAGTTTTGGACAATTTTATTTTTGTATGTCTTGGTATGATTTTATTCAAATTTCTTGTGCAAATGGTTCATTTTTCTTGGAAATGTGCTATAATTTCAGAAACTTTAGAAACTTCAAATATTAAATATTTATTTTCTGCCCCTTTTTGCTTTGAGAATTCTAAGAATATAAGTTTCTTTGTTTTGCCACAACCTGAACTATTATATGACTAATCATAATTTTTATTGTTATATTCATTTAAGTTGTTAAATAATTTATTTATAATGTGCAATCTAAGAAAAAAAAATCTGTGCTTGCCCTGAGCTATATCACTTGCCTTGAAATCTCTTTTAAAAATCTCTATCATTGGGCTGGGAAGATAGCTCCATGGCACAAGTGCCTGCCTGGCAAGTATAAGGTTGTGAATTCAAACCCTGGTCCTGCAAAAAAAAAAAAAACCTCTATCATATTCCTTGGATTATCCAAGTGATGCCAAATCCTTCTCTTTTATGCTTATG
>PVJA010014049.1:0-19135 GCA_004027025.1 Myocastor coypus
GGAGTGCAGGGAGGGGGAAGGAAGTGTGAGGAAATGGAAAGGGAGTGTGAGAAAGGGGAAGGAAGTGTGGGGAGGGGGAAGGAAGTGTGAGGAGGGAGGAAAGGGGCTAAGGATGCCTGAGAGAGCAGCAAGGACTCTGTGCATCCCCGACTCTCAGAGAAGCATCGAAGAACAGAAAATTACATGGCAGCCTCCTGGGACTCCAGATCAGGCCACAACAAAAGGCCTCACACCAAAGGCGCCTGTCAGGGGCTCTGTGTGTCCCACCATGAGCCTTTGCTGGTACTACTGCTGGCTCAGTGACTGGCTATGACCTTTGGAAATGTGACCTCAGTGAATATCTGCCAAGGCTGCAGAGCAGAGCGGAGCAGCCAGAGCCCCTGGCCATCGAGTGAGTCCTGTACTTGCAGGGCTGCCAGGGGTGCCTTCACGGCCCCACCATGACTGTGTCCGTAGCCAACTGTTCAGCAGGCAGGAGGAACTGTCTTAAGTCTCCACAGTGCTCTTTACACATCAGCTCCCTTTTCTCCTCTTGCGGTTGATTCCTTACTTATTGCTTAGCACCTCAGTAGTTTATAGCTGCCATCCAACTAAGAGCGAAAAGAAAGAAAAGGAGAAAGCAAACCCTCCGGAATGAACATAGCAAGAGGAGTCAGCTGACAGACTGGGGGAGTCAAGCCCAGAAACACGTCAGCTGAGCTCTAGGTTCTCCTTGCACCCGCCCCAGGGAGACACTCGGAACCCGGCCCTGGGCACTGTGGCCTGTTGCTAACTCTGGCATACAGTGACTACCAGTTCCTTTCCAGACTTAGAGCTACTCTATCAGAGATGCGTCATTACCCACCATAGAACTTCTGAGAGAAAATTGAGTTGAATAAATTATTAGCAATTTCATAATGCACTCCAAATCATCTTTCATACCTTTTCTTCAAACTGCCAGTGTAATTTATATATTAAACATTTAGATAGCCCCATCGTTCCTTGTCCACTCTGCTGTGTGTGAGGCTGTTAAGAGCAGATCATTACATTCCAAGGGACCCTAAATTCAGAAAGGCCTCAAGGCAGGTGGTGAACTAGAAGCCTTCTCCAAACCCTGCCAGCTCTGGGATTTTAGGATTTTGTGATCACAGAGGAAGAACCTGGGAGCCCACTGGGAAACCCTCCCAGGGTCAGCCAAACAGCTCATCGGATTAAAGCACCTGCATAGGCAGACACAGCAAGGTTCGATCCCTAGTGCGCCGCGCCAGCCCAGCCCTACAGGGCGCGCTGAGACGGTACTTGAGACTGGGCATGATGGGGCACATCTGTAACCCCAGCTCTTGGGAGGCTGTAAACAGGTGGGCCACTATGGAGCCCCACTATGGAGCCCAATCTAGTAGGGAGACCCTGTAGACCCTTCTCTAAAATGCAGAGACAGACAGACAGACAGACAGACAGACAGAGACACAGAGAGAGGCAGAGACAGAGAGAGACCTTCCCTGTTACAGAAAGGAAGTCAGTACAGAAGCCAGCTCTACAGAGCACCTTGCTTCTTGGGCAACCTCCTCCAACACAGAATATACTTCTGAGCCATAGATTATGATGTTCCTTTTTTCTAAGCTTCTTTTGGAAGAAATGGCCACCAGAAGATAGTACTTATGTTCATTTGCAAGTACTTTTTTAAAAACCTTACAGAAGGACAAGTGAGCTTCAAAAGAGTTTAAGATTCTGGATCATAGTCCTGGACGGTACTTCTGGCACCACCAGCAGCTATGTTACTGCTCACAGCATGTGCTGCAGCCCGTTTCCTCCTCTAAAAGTGTACACACACGTGCCTGCCCAGGGCAACGAATAGCACACACAGACTTCGTGCCAAGTCAGTATAAGTTGCCATCAAACGCCAGGAACACCAGAAATGCCCCTTGGTGTGTGCTTGGTGCAGTCCGTGGGACTTAACATGCCGGCACACATTTCCTTCTTCCTCGCACCAAATGCCAGAACAGAAATGTCGTTAACTTTAGAAAGCAAGCACACACACACACACACACACACACACACACACACACACACACACGAACACACGCACACACTCGTATGTGCACACAACAAAAGCTCTGCTTGTCCACAGTTTCAGTGAAGTAAACTGCAAATGATAATTAGGAACATATGTCCCCAGCAAAGAGGCCCAGGAACTAAAAGGTCATCTTTTTCCAAATGACCTAATTAGAAGAGCCTGGAATGCGGGCTGCCGTAGAATGGTTTTTACACAGCTTTTAACTCAGATTTCCTGGTTTAAAACAGTGCAATTTACAGCTCCGGCAGCCAATATGAACTGTCACTTAATGCCAACAGAATTAGGCTTGGCCCCAGCACCTGCCCCCAGCACTCCGCGCTGCTAGCCCCGGCAGCGAGCACTGCTGATTTACCGCCCCGGAATGACCGAATGGAACGTGGTCCCAGGACTGCGGCCAACCGGGAGGACAAGGATTTCATGTAGAAAAGAGCCAGCTTGGTACTTTACGCTAATGCCAAGGGGAATATGTATGAATAGACCAAAGGGAAAAGCCGGTGTTCTGAGTCCGACTGCTACTGAACGCTGCTTAGATTCCTGGTCGGGTCCCGCCGCTGGAATTTTAATGCTAAATAATTTTAATTGCTCAGAGACAACAGGCGCACATGGGCTGAAAATGCTGCGTGATAGGAGCTCCAACAGGCACCCAAATAGAATCGTCACTTCAGATAGATGCCTCTGTAACTTTGTGCTCAATCTCTCTCTACTATTTATCCAGTATGTCGTGATGCGCCATTCAGTACTCATGTTGCTTGTCTGTTTTGCTGCCTCGGTGCTCCCGCATGAAACACCTCACGAGTGCTGTGAACAGCAGGGTTGATCCCGAACGTGAAGAAGGAAAGCGCAGCAGCAGCAGCACCAGCACCATCACCGGCCTCCATTCCTCAGCCTCTCTTGCAGTTCGCGCAGCTTTCCCATCGCCGGTGCACAGTGCCTGACTAGCGCAGCTTCAAGGAAAGAGCGTTCATGGCTCAGGTGACTCCACCCCTGACTGGCTGTCTCCAAAGCAGAAAGCGCATGGTAGAAAGATGCTTAGGTAGAAAGGTGCTTACGTCACAGAGTGGGGAAGCAAAGGTGGGGAACTGTGCCAAAGAGGAAAGAGCTAGGGTCCAGACTCCCCAGGCTCATGCTTTGGTGACCCCCCAGACACACCCAGGAATATGCATCCCTGAGCCCCAGGGAGTGTCTTAAGCAAATCACGTTGTGTAGTAACATAGAGATAAGATTGAAGACCAGTTGGTGTCCCTAGAAGTGGTGCATTAATAGACAGAACCCAGGGAGGCCTGCCTGCCGTTGCTCAGGAGTCTCGGAAAGCTGAGGCCTGAAGCTTCACGGGGGAGCTCCGCCTGTGGGTACGCTGTCCTTACAACACCTTCTGTTGCCTGAGATTCCAGGAAACCTGTGGCTCAAGGTTGCGGATGGTGGCTCTTCCCATGGAGGCCCTGTTCTTTGTTTATCTGCCACGTGACACCAATGGCTGCCTCCTCCCCTGCTTAAAGTACTATTTGTTAGCATTTGCGTGAGCTACGTGTCTGGAAGCATTTGTATGAGCTACGTGTCTGGAATATGCTGTGTCTATTAAAGTAGTGACGTGTACTCCTTAGCCATTTTTTTAATGCTAAATAAAAAGAGGAGCTTTCTGAGGCTCTGGGCTCACTGAGGAAGATAAATCTTGGTGAGTCCTCCGAAGCTACATTCATCGGGTCTTCTCGTCATTTCTTTTGGTCAGCACTGGACCAAAAATCATACAACAATGTTGACACAATTAAGATTGGCCATGACGTTCAGTGCACTTATGTGAGTGGAGGGTGTTTGCATAACTTCCAAGTCCCCTTCGCATACCTGGTGCACCTTGAACTCAGCCTGAGAAAGGAGTTGATACAAGCCACAAAATGATTATACTAGGACAAGCTTTAATGATAATGCTTAGCCCTGACAGCCCCAGACCATACTGCTGCATGAGATATAAATCCCCATCACTCAACACACTGTACCAGTTTGCTGCTTAGCCTGTATCACAGCTAATGAAAGCAAAAAAGGCATAAAGAAATTGTGTCTATTCATGGTGCTCTTGATTTTGGGTATGGTCACGCACATTCGTGGTCAATAATGACCTGTAGGCATGTCAGTGGCTATACTGTATAGTGCAGGTGTATAGAGGCTCCATATATGTTTGCACAAGTATGTGCTATGATTTTCACACAATGATTAAATTGCCTGAAAAAGCACTTAACCAGAACATACATTTATCAATAGGCAACTCACAGCTATAGACTTTCCACACCATTAGTTGATCAGTAAAGCAAAGAGGAAGTAATTCTATACCAATTTTCATGTTGTTAACCTTTAAACCTAACCTTCATGGAAAACTTAGTTTATCATGTGCTATAAAATGAAGAGGAGATAGCTCAGTGGCCTAAGCATCTGCATGTTAAGTACAAGGACCCAGGTTCAGTCCCTGGTATGGTATGCTGCACTGGCCCGAGAATCCTGTGCATGCCATGCTGGCCAACAAAATCAGGCACAGTGACACACGCCGGTCATCCCAGTACTGAGGAGGCTGAGACACGATCACTACAAGTTCAATGTGCATAGTGAGACCCTGTACCAAATGTGCAAATAAACAAATAAAAGACTAAATAAAATAAAATGAGGAGGTTGGAGATGAGGAAGTTTCAAAACCTTATGACCTAAGCTTCTACAATTTATCATGAGTTGAAATGCGTTGCAGATGAAATATTTTTCATGACACTGTACTAAAAGAAATATGTATTTAAGGAACACTCTTTGTGTAATTTTACAGATAAGGAGACCTTGGATACATGCATTTCGTGCATCTAGTAATTATTACTTCACAGTATCTTAAACTTTCTTTCCACCATTACTTTCCCTTTTATCGTTAGATTCAAAAGTCTTGCGCGAGTTATAAAACCTTTCACTGAATTCTGCGTCTTTGATAAGAATTTATTCTATGATTTTTCTCTGCTCGAAGTTCTTGAAAAGTGATCTCGACCAAATTGTTCCTATGTCTGTGTTCTCATTCTGCCCTGAAATCCCTAAAAGCTGAGGCTGTTTTCTCCAAATATAATAAGCCTTCACCTAAAAGATAGCTACTCTAATCTTCAAATCTCCTCGTTCCTTGCCAATTTATTTATGCATTCAACATTTACCAAGCCCTTCCCATGCCTCATGCAATATATACATTAGTACCCAAAGCACAGCGCTTGAAGATTCCCTACAGCTCTCTAGCATTAGACTGTTTTAAAGAAGCTCTCTGACTTTCTCTTGATTTCCATGGAAACACATCCTTGTGTTCCTCACACAGCTGCTTTATTACTCTATTCTGTTGTGGGCTCTGTCGCACTTTTCAGTGCTCCTAAGAGGTCTTTCCTCTGATGCTCAACACCAGGCCTGTACTCTCTCCTTCTGAAACAAAACTAGTCTTATCAACTTCAGTAATCATCACTGACAGCGATTTACACTGATCACTGGACATAAACATCTACCCACCTTCGATCTTATTCTCAAGATTACCTCACTGACATTACCTATGAAATCTCAACATGCCTGGAACCAAGGCAAATTCACTTTGATACATATATTCTCCTTTTCATCCTTCATAGAACTGTGTTACATTCCCTTGTTCAACTGCACATAATCTTGCTTCTCTTTCTCCGTCTGGTTGTGACCTGCCTAGGTGATGGTAGATATAGAAAGTCAAACGCAGGCACATTTCCTTCCCTGCCTTCACGCAGTCCGACTCACTCTCTGCTGAAGGACAACAGTTATCCACCTTCTCTAAGAATGTAACTTCTCCCATGCAGTGACAGGTGGTTGAGAAAATATATGAAGGAATGTTGATAAGCAACTATATGGGTACTAGACAATTAATCTAAAGGAATCAAAGGAAGAAGAACTATGTTCAGTCTCCTACAAGTTCTCAAATACAGCTAAAGTGCTTGATATACGTATATCCAAAAACTCTCCCCTTCACTGTGTCCTCAGAATGTTGGCCAGACTTTCCCCAGAGTGGCCCTTCAGCACTGTCCACTCCAGAATCAAGGAAGTATTTCTGGCTCCTTGTATTTACATTGCACTCTTCATTGCTAAGTTATTGTCTTAGTTACTTTTCTCCCACCCCATGTCAAGGGACTCGGAATCAAGGATCTTTCTTACCCACAGTGCCCAGGGCACTTACCATTGGCTACTAGAAAGTTTGGTATGAGGAAAGGCAGATTTCTCCTCATCCACCCTCATCAGAAATGAGTCACTCATCGTGCTTATGTTCCCCATTTCTCACTGCTAATCCGATGTCTCACTGAGAGCCACCCGATTCGTCGCTTCTGTGACATGACATCATCTTTGGAAAGGGAGGGAATTGCTATCCTGGGCCTCAGAGAAGAATAAACAAGGTGAGGAATATACTCACACTAGAAAAGATGCTGAAGGACTTTGCAAATAAAGTGATTTGACCAACATCTGCTTCATGTATTTTCCATCTTCACTAATTCCCTTAAAAGAAGAGAAACATTAGATCAATGAAAACAACCATGTCAGAAGAAGCTCTAGGGATTTTTCAAAATGTTGTGAGAAAAGACTAAAAATTCCCACATGAAGCAACTGATTCTCTTACACAAAAATTTGAATTATCTTATACTTATCAACAACATTAAATATAGCAAGAGTAAAATAAAAATGAAGCAAGGCGCCAAAGTTCTGAGACAAAGTAATTTTTAACATCAATTTGTATAGTTTAGCCAAACTATACACAAAATAGCTACATATAATGATGCCATCAGATACATAAGAATTTATGCGGTTGCCCTTCCATGGGAGGAAGGATGTAGCCCTGGATCCCAAGAGCAGGTGGGGCAAGGATGGTGTTGGTGCAGCCCCAGGACAAGCCAGGCCCTCAGCACGGCTGCACCAAATGTCACCTACTAAGCCGGGCCTCAGCCCCAGCTGGGCTGCCTTCCGAACAACGGACATTGGACTTAGGAAAGTGAGTCAGTACAGAATGGCTGGACCATGATCACGCTCAGGTAAGATGAAATCCTTCTTAGGAAGCAAAGAATATGCTCCAGAAAACGGAGAGAGCAAGCTAAAAAAAAAAAAAAAAAAAGAGCGGGGGGTGGGGATGAAACAAACAGCAAAGCTAAGAAGAAATACTTGACTCTGACAAGCAATACGAGAAAGAAATTCTAAGGTCGCTGCCTTTTAGAAGGCTGCGCAATAAACCCATGAGTGCAAAGATGAATACTGAGGGATGAAATTCCCAGAGCAAACATTTTTAAAACTTGAAAAATGGGGCCGATGAGATGGTTCAGAAGCCTAAAGCGCCTGCTTAGGAAAGCTTAGGCAACTGCAGGGATTATGGTTCGATCCTGAGAACCACAGGCTGCGCCAGCCCCACTCCCCAGGGGGCAGGCTGAGCCATAATAATAATAAAATAATAATATTAACAATAATAATAATAATAATAATAATAATAATAATAATAATAATAATAATAATAATAGCAATCACTTGAAACATGGCCTGATTCAGTAAAGAGTTTGAAAGGCACATGTAGTGTTATTAGAAGAAAGCTACCAGAAATAGAAAACATCCATTTAAAAACAAAATCTGTTACAATAACATGAAAATGATTTGCTGTGGAGATTGAGAAAGAACAGCGCTCACAGTCTCAACCACAACAACTAATTTGATAAATGAGAACATCGTCATGCGGACAGGACAGAGAGAGGAAATGCGTGTCCGCAGTTTCTGTCTTCACAGTCAGGGGAGGAAGCAAAAGATTCCTGAAACTAATCAATCTCAAATTAGCTGCACAGATAAATGATTTTTGTGAGCTAAAGATGCCTCTAAGAAATAGGACTGAGGGGTTAGGGAGCAGAAAGGAGTTAAATTTTCTGTTTGAGCCTTTCTGTGCTGTTCCTTTTTCTATCAAATGAGTATTGATTGTTACATGTTAATAGGATTAATAAATAGAGCCCTGGAGGATAGCTAGGATTCAGCAGACTGGAGATGCGAGAGCACCCATCAGAACAACCAAGGAGAACTGAATAGGTACAGCACTGTGTCGGACCAAGATGTGGTGGAAATGAAGGCTGGTGGGAGCCGGAGTGTGGCGGCACACCCCGGAAGGAAGGGCGGAACCAGGTTACTGAACCTAACTGTTGGGTGGAAGCTTTGGAAAGCCATGTTGTAGGAACATCTGATTGGCTGGTATGGGCATGATGTCAGAGAGAAAATGACCCAACTGCCGGTATTGCTCCTGCTCTAACACAGCTGGTCCAGCCTAGCTCATCTGTCAAACTCACTTCTCTCTCACTTCTGGCGCCATAGTAAGTTTACACACACACTCAAGGCTATCTGCAATCAAGACCAGTGATTTCCAACACTTGCTTCTCAACAGCTTCTTCACCCAGGGATACTTTTTTTAAATACCATTCTCGGGCAACAGCACAAACTGGACTGTAAGCAACAGCTCTCAAACTGTAGGCCACAGGTCAGCAGCATCTGTGTCAAACGGATAGCAACTTGTTAGAATTAAGTTCTTGTGGCTCATTCCATAATACCACATCAGCTACACCTTCCAGAAGACTATGCCCCTGGTTGAAGCCTGAGCACAGCTATAGAGGTACCAGTTCTTGTGGAAATTTTGGAGTTGGGTCACTAATTATATAACTTTGAGCAAGTGATTAGTCAATGTCAGCTCTAGATTTCACATGTAAAAAAATAGAGATAATAATGTCTATCTGATACTTTATGGAAAAGACTAATTTGAATAATGTGTTTGGTACATATAAACTCAGTGTACTTCCTAAAAAATGTTATTATTTGAACACGGATCTTATTTACTATGCTCTTGATGCTGAGACAAAATACCTAATGCTTAAAATTAAAAAAGGAAAGGTTTATTTAGCTCATAGATTTTAGAGATGTCAGTCTACAATCAGCAAGCTCCAAAGCGTGGTGGCATGGTGAAGGGCAACAGTTTGTGGAGGTAGAAGGCAGCAAAGCAACAGGAGTGAAAAAGGGAAGGTGGACAAGCTCTGGGGGCAGCAGCTGAGGCTGGAGACGGATCATACATGTGGGACTGAGACAAAGCCAGCTCCAGAGCTCAGACAGCTTGAGGTCAACAACATAAACAAGCTGTTCCAGCTCCAGCAGATTGCTAGGCAGGGAGTTTGAGATTGACATCAACCTTGCAAGTGTATTAGTGCTCAGCAGTTCTTTGCCATTTCCTTTCCTCCCAGCCAGAAAGAGGGTCCACCTAGCCTCCGCTTTCTGTCTCTATTATTTCTCTAACCTCTTGCCTTCCTTCTTTCCTATCCTCAACCCCAACCTCAACCCTGGGAACTTCAAGAGCTGCAGGAGACACAGTGTCACACCTCCTCCTCCCTTATAGTCAAAAGAGGCTACCCGCCCTAGAACAGACTTAGTGCTCACACCATCTCCCTGCCCTCCTCCTGAGCAGGCTCAGGATGTTTACAAAGTGAGGACTCCTCCACCCTGCTGGGTCGCTGAGTAAAGCTTCTAAACTTCTCAAACTGACACAATGAATCAAGCACCAAAACATCTCAGGGTACAACCAACCACCCTAGGGCATTTCCTCTACACCCTAGGACTCAGACTATTGATTCACTTAGTTAAACTTCTAAACTTCTCAAAGTGACACAGTACAGAAACCATTAAATCACTTAACAGATATTTTAAACTCCTTGATCCAGACAAACCAATCTACACCGCATTTCATATGCCTGTGTCTGCCTTGTTCTTACTGATCACTGAAATGGTTCTTCTGTCATGAAACCCACAATAAGGGAAAGCTACACAAAAACATATACCTCTAAGCCTTAATATATGGTGGAGCTCATAATTTTTATTAAGTTTATTGCTATATTTTAGGTGTACATAACGATCATATTCATTTAGGAAATTTGCACCTGTATGCGATATAATTTCATTCCTTTTTCTCTATTTCCTACCCGCTCTTCAACCCTCATTCCTCTACATATTTACAAAAGCTGTGTTTCTTTTGTTTTCTTCTTATTATTTTTTATTCCTTTGCTTTTTTAAGAACACGCAATATAGTAAAAGAAAGAAAAGCATTGGAAATGACACCAAAAATGACGCTAAAAACCTGTTAAACATAGTAATAGGAATTCAACAATAGTTGCTGTATTGTATGATGTTATCATGCAATTAGTTGTTTAGTTATTAGATACAAACCTGAAAATTTGTTTAAAAAAAAAATGAACAAAAAGCGTTATAAGAAATTGAAAAGAAAAAAAAATTAAGCATTAACTGCTCCTTTCAAAAGACTAGCAAAAGTTGGCCATATTATTATCCAAACTAACTTGTATATTATACATAAATATATCTCTTTCCCTTCTTTCTTTGTCTTTTTCATCATTCCAATCTTCCCATTACCTAAATTCCTTCCCATTCACAGTATTTGCTGTATCATTTAGACTTTATTCACTTCTTTCAGGTTCTCATGCTACTGAGGCAATGCACATGTGGGTCTGATTTATTTCACTTATCAATGCAGTCTTTAGCTGCATCTGTTTACCTACAAAAAGCCTCCAATTTACCTTTTTTATAACTGAGTAATACTCCACTGTGTAAAAATACCACATTTTTTATCCATTTCTCAGCTGTGGGTATACTTCAAGGAATCAATAATTGGAATCTCATCTTTTTTTGAAAATTGTCTTCATATCAAAAGAAATTATCAAGACTCAAAAACTTCTGACAATTTCCAGATGTGCTGATAACTCACTACTATTATAAACTATTGGTCTATATTGGATTATTTTATTGAGTGTAAGTACCCATAATCTTTGGACTGACACCAAGTATGGAAAGATCCTTCAAAGACCTCTCCAAATACAGCTTCTCTAACAGCAATGAAACAGCCATCTCTGACAAAATAAAACAAGAAAGGGGATATGTTGGGAGCCATGAAAGCTGGGAAACTGATCAAATGTGTATAGCATAGACAGGACTAGACCTCAGTGCCTAAAGCAAACAAGCTACCTCAGGCCTGAGATAAACATCCTGTCTGGTTAGCTATTAGTCACTAGGAAACCTTGTGTCACATGTTACGAACTTTGAAAAAGTATAAATAAAATACCATTTTGTTATGAAAAAAAAAATATATATATATACAAAATAACATACATATACAGATACCTTCTCTTAGCTCATTGAAAAAAAGTTTGTACTAGTATTGTTTAGACAAGATATGTGTGCATCTTGTCATCTGAAAAACAGCTATGAAAATAACAATATGCAATGTATTAATTATTGTAACAGCCCTACTAACCTATTTTGAAACTGTTTCATTGTTATTTCATCTTTTTCTCATTAAAAATGAATAATTTTTTAAATAAAAATATCAAATATTTAGCGAGGGGCTTGACCTCTACACTGTAACTATAAAACATTGCTAAGAGAAATTAAAGATCTAATTAAATGGAAAAAAATAAACCTATCTAGATGAAAGAAAGAAAGAAGGAAAGAGAGAGAAAAGAAAGAAAGAAAGAAAGGAAGGAAGGAAGAAATCACCAAGAGGGTAAAAAGAAAACCCATGAATCCAGAAAAAAATTATAGAAGGCTAGCTGTCTTGGTTACTTTTCTCTCATATCTGGGGCCAAATACCCAGCATCCAAAATTGAGGAAGGAAAGGCTTATTTAGCTCACAGGCTGTGGAGGTTTCAGTCCCTACTCAGCTGGCTCCAAGCCAGAGCACCACATGGCAGAGTGCAGCAGTTCATAGCCATAGAAAACAGCAAGGAGCAAAGCATGGGGCAGCATCTGTGGCAACTAGCTAGCTTCTTTCCCCTCCTTACACTGTAGTGTAGATTACCCACCCCAGGGCAGGTCCAGCACTCACATCCATAATCCCAGCATTGGATCATGAATTAATCACAAACTCTAGAAGCCACCCCATGATGGCATGAAGTTTTGGGGGCAAAACTAGACACACACTTTAATACTGTCCTTAAGACAAAGGACTCCTATCTAGAACATATAAAGAATTTTTAAAAATCAGGCCTCCAAAATTCAAAGACCCAATCCAAAATGGGCATCTGAGATGAATACACACTTCACAAATGAAGAGATACAAATGGTAAATAAATATATGAAAAAACGTTCAACATTATTGGTCATTCAAGAGATGCAACTTAAAACAACACTGAGATTCCACCTTATGCCAGAAAGAATGGCTGTCATCAAGAAGTCATCCAATAACAAATGCTGGAGAGGCTGTGAGGCAAAAGGAACCCTTCTCCACTGTTGGTGGGAGTGCAGACTGGTACAACCACTGTGGAAATCAGTATGAGATTCCTTAAAAATCTAGGCATGCAGGTCTCATTGGATCCAGCTATTTTCCCTCCTAGGTATTTTTCCAAAAGAACTGAAATCATCATACTACAGTGATATATATGCACCCATGTTTATAGCAGCGCAATTTGTCACGGTTAAATTTTGGAAACAACCCAAATCCCCGTTTCTTTTTCTTCATTTCTCATTATACTCTTTTCTCTTCTTTTCCCCCTCCCTAGTTCCCCTTCCCACATGAATATTTCCTTCCTATTTCACAGTGTCTACTATACATTTTGGTCCTTATGAACACTTTTGGATTCTCCCACCAGAGAAATAATGTGGTATTTACACATGTACACGATTTATTTCACCCTTAAGAGTGTAGTTCCAAGGTGCATCCATTTAGGTAAATACGAGTCACATGTAAAATAAAGTGCTTGTAAGGATTATGATGCATTGCCCACTTGCTTGGCTTGGGACCCACATGGGTGATTAGGAAAGTATGCTCCGGGGTGTCTGGTGAGCCATGGAAAGGTGACCATAAGGTCCTTTGTCCCCCTCCTCTGTGGTGCTGCTCCTCTTCCTGGGTGCCACGGGCTAAGCAGCTCTGAACCACCATACTCCTCCACCACGGGCTGAATCCCCTAAAACAACGAGCCGAATAAACCACTTCCTCCTTATAGTTGTGAATGCCGGATATTTCGTCTCCTCAATTGGTAAACGTACTGATGCAGTGCTCTCATACTGAACAGAAAGCTTAAAATGCGTATCCTTAAAAAAGCTCAGAGAACAGGTTAGCAGAAATGTGATCAAAAGAAAGGCTATCAGCAGAGAGAAAGAGGAAAGAAGACCATCAGACAGTCCCAAGGAAGTGTGACGACCTTGCCTTATGCCTCCCAGGAGAAGTAGCTTCCGATTCTTCATCTATCATTTATGAGTACTTTCACCGTGTTGCACTGATGCACACTCCCTCCGCTCGCTATTTCTTCACACTACTGACTGGAAGCTATACTTCATGAGCAGCATACGCCATCTTTTAAGGACAAACACGGGCCTTGTTAAATGGGATAGTGGGGAACAGGTCTTCACCATCAGAGGGTCTTCCCCTCCCTCTGGCCTTCAGGCTTCAAGTTTCTTCCATTTCTCTCATCTGTCTCCTTTCCCTTGACCCCAGCCATTAAGCCTTCACTCACTAAACTGACTCACCCAGCTTGATTTCTATATTAAAAATATCTTCAACCTCTTCCTCCGCTGCTTCCTCCTCCTCCTCCTCCTCCTCCTCCTCCTCTTGTTTTTCTCCTCCTCCTCCTTCCTCTCTCTCTCTCTCTCTCTCTCTCTCAAAAATGTCATGTACTTTTAGTCAAAATTCAGATAACTATCTCTGTGTTGAACTAATTAGTTATCTCCAATCTAAAATAAAGTGTCTCAGAACATTCCGATTTTTTGTTACCATCTTTAGCATAGCTGCACTATACAAGGGCTATTAGTGCTATATTCATATAGCTCCCACTACATTTAGGAAACTCAGAGGAGCAGAAACCTGATCTTATTCATGATTTCATGTGTCTCTCCAGTACCTCACCCAGGAATGTCTACACTTCTTGTTAGTGTGAATTGAATTCAATTGAACTAAACTGAACTGACTTTTCATGCTCAGACATCCTCGGTTGTAAATGGGCAATGCCTAGACTATCAAGTTAAAAGCAAAATGCCAAAAAAAAATCTTGATATTTTTATGGCTGTTTGGTACATGACCAATTTTATTTCCTACTTGACTCCAACATAGCTTCACGAATTCTGCTTTCATCAGTCATCTTAGCATCTCAGACACCTTGAAATTCCCTGGAAAACTTTAAAGAAATACCATGCCTGGAGCCCCAGCATCAAAGACTCACTGGCCAAGAGGGCCTTGGGCCTCAGTGCAAGCACTCTAGATGATGTTGATGTTTAACAATAGCAGGGAAATTCTGAGCTAATGCATCTACTTTATGATTTCCTACTAGCAATTGATTCACCTTAAAAAATATCTTCCACCTCTTCAACATGTCTGTTTTAGTCGCTGTCACACCCTTTTAGGTTTGAGCAGGATTTAGCCCATGTCTTCCCCCTTAGGAAGCCTTCCCTCACTGTCCCTACTCAATCTTCTCTAGACTTTCCTTTCATTGACACTATTTCACAATTTCATGTATCAGTGTTTAACCTTTCATTGAGCCCGTCTACAGGACGGAAAGTCTGACTCAAGCTAATTATGTCACACATTCAATTATCTCCTTGATTTAATCACATCTTCATATGAACATATCAAATAAGGCAAAATTTAAAAACTAATGTATAAACATACACTGATTATATTTCTATGATACCTGTATACAGAGCTCAAATCTTGGAGTCATACTTGCCTGGATTAGAACCTAGTCGTGTGACCTTGGGTGGGTTACTTAATCTCTCTGCAACTCAGTTTGCTGACATGTAGGAGAGAATTGCCTCCCTGTGAAAATTAAATAAGATGAGGTATGTAAAAATGCTTTAAAATTCTGGCACATAGTAAGCAATCAGATTCCAAGCACGTTTATCTATTAACTGAGTAGTTTTTGACACCTAACTTCTATTAAATCACTGCTTTTTGTTTTACATCCTTTTTCATGCACACTGCTCATACAGATCCATGGACTTTTCTTCCATAGATGCTTACATCCACATAGCATACCTGAATCATTCTCACCTCACCACACATCCCTTATCCTGCCCTTGCCCCTAGTTTCACCTGCCACGAGTTAAATTCCTATCATGTGTTTTAAAATCTAGATTTCAAATCTTTACTGCAGAAGTGAAGTGGCTCTTTCTTCTTTAATGCCATATCTAACAACATGACTTTGTTATACTAATGTTTTGCTGTATTATTATGACCTTAGAATACTCATTATATGGGATGTTCTATGTAGCCCAACACTTACGGATATACCATTGTATTACATGTAGTTGCCTATAGTTTACAGATTTTTAAGTCAGTTACTAAATGGTAGGAAATTCTGATTAAGAATTTCCTCAGAGGGGACAAATGGAATTGAAAGGGAGTGCAGTCCCTATCACGGGCCATTTAGTTGAACTAAACTCAGTTTCCATGCGATGGTAGCGTGAATGATTCAATTCTACAGCTCTGGCGACTACAAACTGTGAGTTGATTACCAGACAATCTACCTCTCCACATTCACACGCTCACCACCCATGACTTCCAAGCATCTCAATAATGAAACTCTACGGGGAGAGAGCCTGCCTGGGTACTTTTTCTGCACCTTGTGCTCTCTCCCTCACCTGTGTAACGTATGCTGAGGTTGCCCCTGAAATGATAGCACTTACAGTACAAGGAGGGAGCAGGCAGGTGGGAGGGAAAGAGCAGAGATTTCAAATTGCTTGACTACCAAAAAAAATCAATGAAAACTGTTATGAAATAACACAAAAATATGTAGACTTGTTTACTTTGCTCTGAGACTACTCTTCAGGATACTTTATTGTTTTGCTATTTAAAATGTGTTCAGAGAGTCCCACAACAGAAGTACTTCTCTGTTTTATTAAAGATTATTTTTTAATTCACTGAGCAATTTATAGAAAGATCTATATTCTTTCTAATTCATGTGATACTGACCTGATTGTTACAGGCTCAGTAAGCTGTTCTCGCTTCATTTTATTGAATAGTTGCAACTATGAAAACAAAAATTTAACAGCTCCACGTTCCCATTCATTCTTCACATTCCTCTAAGGCTTCTCTCTCATTTCTTTCTAGAACTTCATTCTTTTCTTCATTCCTTCACCCAGCATCTTTCCTTTTATTCTATGACCAGAATGTACGTTCACATTCCTGAAGCAATATTTTCAGGTCAAAGTGCAAATCCTGCAGAGTATAGGTTTCTGCTGGGTTTAACAACTTAGAAAAAAAGAAGTCTAACAATTTCATATTTTTGCTGTGCATTTTCACATGCTTGGTCAACTAAGGAAACTTGAAATGCAAAGGCCGCAAAAGAACACACAAGCCGTATATATTTTCTCTTCACAGTACCTAAGAAGCAGATTTTAAGCTTAAGAACCTAATTTTTTAAATATAGAGATAATAAAAAATTTCACTCTTCTGAGTCTTAGCACTTGACTTGGGAAATTTAGGTCAAAAAGAGGAGTAGCAACATCTGTTGTCCTTGCCTAACAATACCTTCATGATACTCAGGCGTCAGAGTTACAGGGGTGAACACAAGGGAATCATTCCATTCTGCCAATGCATGGGTTTACGCAAACACTTAACACACACAGTTACATTGTTTTGAAGAGTTAAGTCGTTGGTCCTGTGTGAATCCATTTGTTTGTCTGGCAAATAAAAAAAAAATATTTCAGAGGTTAGTTATGCCTAGAAGCTTACAGCAGACAAAGAGAACTGCATTTTTTAAAATGTGAGTATGAATCAGTATAGTAATAATAATAAAATAACTGGAAGGAGAAAAACATAATTATTTCTATTTTTTTTTTCAAACTAATCTTGCTTGTTCCTCCAAAGTCCAAGCTATCCAACTACTAGAAAATCCCTGCCGACTTTCCAGTCAGGTGATTTGACACTATGAAATAGAAGATCCTCCTTATTTAAAAAGGCTTCTTTTCAGTAAAAGTAACCCCATCAGGCCATCAGTATGTGCAACTGTATTTTGATCTTTGAAAACGAATACATGAATTAGGATTGTGCAGGGATCCATGCACCACAGAGTGGCCAGTTGATTTTTATTGGGATCAACATTAGTGCTGGTATAGCAACACCTACTGGCACACTCAGGAAGTGGAAACCAATATGGCCAGAAATCGGTTTCCTCCATCTTTCTGAGGAAAATGACAGGATTTTCACAAGCACACGACCAACTGCACCCAAATGAGAGAACAAGAAGGAAAATGATCATTCTGACGGAAAAATGGTTCTTCATGTTTAGAATGCTAGGAACGCAAGTATAATGCTTCCTGCAAACTGAAGGTGTCTTTCAGCTGGCTCCTAAAAATTGTCATAGAGGTTGTAGCTGAAAGTGTTGTTCTTCTTGTTCTTTTTCTTCTTCTTCTTCTTCTTCTTCTTCTTCTTCTTCTTCTTCTTCTTCTTCTTTCCTTCTTCTTCTCTTCCTCCTCCTCCTCTTCCTCTTTCTCCTCCTCTTCTTCCTCCTCCTCTTCCTCTTCCTCCTCCTCTTCCTCCTTCTCCTCTTCCTCCTCCTCCTCTTCCTCCTCTTCTTCCCCCCCTTTGTCCTCTTCCTTCTCATCTTTCTTCTCCTCCTGCTCTTCCTCTGCTTCCTCCTCCTCCCCTTCATTTTCTAAAAAATGTTCCATAATTCCTGGAAACCATTTAGAAAAGTACTGAGTAGACTGAGATACTCTCAGAGGCATCATGTTTATTTTTACCACAGATGTGAAGTCTAGTCACCAAACAATGAATAATACAGCATGTAATGTCATAGTCTGCCAGCTCTACCAATGTCTAAACAACATCTCAACTTAAAGAGACACTCAAGAGCAGCAAGTAAAATACATACCAAAAGGGAAACACGCCCAGAACACTATGAATCTTGAGGTTTAGCAGTCAGGCCTTGACAATGTTGAGAAAAACTACAGCTCCTATTTGACTAAACTCATCGATTCTACAATAATTCCTAGAAAACATCACCCCATGAAAGTCAACCAGAAGTAACATACTACCAGTTAACCAAGTTATAAGCAAGACGTTGACTGTTGACCCCCTAATTTTCTAGAAAGGTGGTGTGATATCTTCGTTGTCTCCATCCATGGCCACATAGTTCCTAGAGGAGCCAGGAGGTGGCCTCTGAAGCTCTGTTCCAGCGTAGGGAACTGAAGCCTGACAGCAAGTGCAGAAGATCCAACCAAGGCAAGTCTGATCTGTCTCCAAACCATGAAATAAAAATCTGTTCCCTCCTATATAACAAAGAAATGTTTATTTACAGGCTAAAAGAATTCCAAGTTGGTGTGATTCTCCCTCACCCCTCATTTTTTAAAAAACAGTTCTATAATTACTGGAAACAAGAGTGAGGGACTCCTGGGGAACAAGAGGGAGCTGTACGTCTCCAAGGCCTGAAGATCTGTGGGATTTGCACAAAAGAGGAATAGATGAGGAGTTTTATTACCTGGTTCCCAAATTCCTGGGATCTCCTCCTAATCACATTCTTGAGTGCTAATTTTACTCCCTTTTCTGGACCTCCTTGCTGCCAGATTTATTTTGCTCACAAGCTTCATGCAGAGCCATGTGCCTTTTCAGAAATCTCCACCGCTCACCTTGGCTTCAAACTCAGTAGCTTAATATCTGTCCTTTGTTTTCGAGACAGAGGCCCCAGCCTCTGCCACAGCACCAGTTCTCCTCTCCATGTGACAGACACCTCCCTCCCTGCCTGCCTGAAGAATCTACCAGGTAGATGCCCCTGCCTCTGTCCGGTGTGCACTCCTTTCTACTGCGCATGACTCAGAGAGCCAGGCAGACTCCTCCTCCCCTCCCACCAACATTTCTGTTGACTTCTATCCAGGTCTTCCAACACTCACCACATGTCCCTTCATGACAGCCCACATAACACAACCCCAATTTCCTTGCCAACTTGTATGCTTCACATGTGCACACAAAGCTCTGTGATGCCACACCAATAGCCCTAGAATAGGAAGAGATTCTATACACTTCTGTGCAGCCTTCTGCATAATTCCAAACAAGGTAAGTCAAAGAGGGGAACA
>PVJA010014049.1:19235-48333 GCA_004027025.1 Myocastor coypus
AAAAAAAAAAAAAAAAAAAAAAAAAAAAAAAAAAAAAAAAAAAAAAAAAAAAAAAAAAAAAAAAAAAAAAAAAAAAAAAAAAAAAAAAAAAAAAAAAAAAAAAAAAAAAAAAAAAAAAAAAAAAACAGCCGGGCGTGGTGGCTCACGCCTGTAATCCCAGCATTCGGGTGGCTGAGGCAGGAGGATTGGTGCGAGTTCGAGACCAGCCTGGGCAACAAAAGTGAGCTCAAGGCCAGCCTCAACTGCATAGCAAGACCCTGTCTCAAAAAGACAAAAAATAAGAATAATAACAATAACTAGAATCACACTCCAGGAAAGGCACAAGACATCATCTAAAGCGAAAGACACCTAATGCTGGTAAGCACCTCCACAGGCATTGCTTATTGGGCAAAGCATTAGTGTTTCAAAATAGAAAAAACTGAGGCAAATCAGTCTCCACAGGACAAAACGCAGAAAGACCAGCAGAACTGGAAGGTAGAGACTGAGCACACCTTGCTTGTCCCACTAAGGGTCACAACTGGTTTAAAGCCAGTCTCAGCCTGAGGCTGCTCTGCTGTCCAGGGCAGCATTAGGGAATTTTGCAGTCCTAAGACATAAAGATGACAGTTCTGCACCGAGAAGGAATAGATCTGGACCTATTTAGGAAAGATCCACCTTAGGGCTGAGGATATTGCTCAGTAGTATAAGCACCTGCCTTGCAAGCACAAGGTTCTGAGTTCAATCCCCAGTACTGAAGAAAGAAAGGGAGAGGGACAGGGAGAAGGGGAAGGGGAGAGAAGAGAGAGAGGGAGAGGAGGGACGGAGGGACGGAGGGAGAGAGGGAGGGAGATAGGGAGGGAGGGAGGGAAGGAGAAAGGGAGAGAGAGATTATTCAAGAAGAACCCATGGGAGCTGGGGAAATAGCTCTGGGGCACAAGTGCCTCTCTGGCAAGTACAAGGTCATGAGTTTGATCCCCAGTCCCACGAAGAAGAAGAAGAAGAAGAAGAAGAAGAAGAAGAAGAAGAAGAAGAAGAAGAAGAAGAAGAAGAAGAAGAAGAAGAAGAAGAAGAAGAAGAAGAAGAAGAAGAAGAAGAAGAAGAAGAAGAAGAAGAAGAAGAAGAAGAAGAAGAAGAAGAAGAAGAAGAAGAAAGAAAGAAGAAAGAAGCTATCTCCAGTGATACTGAAATGTCACTTTTTATATTACTTAAGGTCAAATCATTGTAGAGAGGAGGTTGTTTTTATATTCTGCAAAGTATATAGGACATAAAAATTACTACACATTTTAAGAACGATTGCCTTGTAATTCAGACTTCCTCCCTACTTTGTTCTTATGTGCATTTCTTTTTTCTTTCTTTCTTTCTTTTTTTCTTTTTTTGACAGTTTTATGCATTGCATGGGCTGGACTGAACTTCCTGCAGACCCCAGGCTTCCCTTGAACTTGTAGTCCTCCTGCCTCAGCCTCCCAAATGCCAGAAAACAGAAGTGTGTCCCAATGTCAAGCTCCATTCTGAAGTACTTTTTAGGTTATTTCTTTGGACTTCTATATTCACATTTCCAAAATATTAGGAGCATATTTTGGGGAAAATGGGAAATATTTTTATACCTTCTTCAGAAGTTCACGAGACAATGTGTATAAAAGTAGACTCCAGAGCATAAATCTCTACAAATCCCATTTATTTTTATAATTGCTACAATTACTATGGGATATTCTTTAAAAGTCAATTTTTCTCATTTAAAAAAAAAATTCATTTGGCATTTCAGTAATTAAGCCACCTTCTACTAAATTATCTGTTTAAAAATATTAAGTCTTACACCTTCCTCTGTTTTCTCTTCCCGGTCCTCTCCAATTCCTGTGTCAGCCAAGTTGGAGGTCCCGGTGAAACGGGCCGTGATTCACCTGCTCTCACGGGGGAGCTCGCTCCATGCAGCGCTGCCTACAGACTGGTACGAGTCCTTTCTGCCCTTCCTTTCCCACGTGGGCCACCGTGCTAATCCTGTCCCTGCTCCCCCGGCCTTGGTCTGCAAACTTAGTCCCTCTTCACCCAGGGCAGAGCACTGTGTTGTGAACATCTGTTTGTTTTGGGGCTCTTATTTTTAAGTTGCCATCGAAACCGCCTTGACCTGCCTACCAGGGAATTGAGCGCACTCCACCGGCCGGCCGCTGAAGCCTCTTTTCTCTTTATCCATCCCACAGGATATTGATTGAGATTTTGACCTCTTCGCATTCTTTTAAACCTTTAAAGGCTGGCTGCAGTAGCTAGGGGAGACACTTTGCTAAAGCTGCAATGGTAGCAGGAGAGAGGTGACTGGGGCGCCTCACAGGCGAAAATTAGCCCCTGGCTCTGACGGTCTTGCGCCCCCTGAAACCTAGGGAAGCTGAACTCCTAAGGTTGGAAGACATGTTCTGCTTTACATTGAACAGAAAGGCTTTGTGAAAGCGCTGTGCTTATTTGAGTTTCTGTTAAAGGAGCAGAATTAGTCCTTTGTCACATTATAAAAAGAGAGACAGCATTGCTTCTCCAATTTGTCTTCCAAGGGGTCTTTTGATATCTGACAAAATTGCATAGACATCGTCTTACTGTTTCTCTACACTGATTGTTTAATATTACAAAAGACCAGGCACTGAACCAAGAGCTTGAAGTTTTCTATAGCCCTACAGCACTTTACTATAACATTTCCTAATCCTTTACAACCAAAATAACAATACAAACAGAGTCATGTTTCGAATCAACATAGGCAAAGGAAAATGGTGCTCAAAGTTAGCAATGCATCTCTCTGCTCACACAAAACACTGTCCGTTCTGACCTCACCAGAACCATGAACCTTAGAGCCATGGCAGCACCATCCTAGGCTTCAGAGTGTGCCTCTCCTGCGGCGCGTACGATGCCACAGATGAAGGTGAGATGTCTGATGGTCTCACGCATAGCTGATGCGAGTACTGACATAGTCAAGATCATTGTTATGTTTGAGATCTAAAATGTCCCCTCAAATTCTCAACTGCGTGGACGTGGCCAGATCGTGGAGGCCCTGCACTCATCTGCAGATTCACCATGGATGAGCTCCGCACTGCACGTGCGCTTAGCAGGTGGACCTGGCCAGAGGTGGCCCTGGGGGACAACTTGAAAGGGTGGATCCTACGCCCAGCACCCTTTGCTTTCTGGGATGAACAATTCTAGCCTGGCAGGCCCTTCCACTATGAGTTTCTTCCCAGGAGCCAGCTAACCATGCATACCAGAAACGCAGGAGCCAAGCAAGTTCTGCCTGCTGTGAGCTGTGGGTGCTGGGCATTTGGTCCCAGCTGTAGGGAGGAAGGCCAGCAGAACTGTGTTCAGATGGCACAAGCCAACACTGAGGGTCTGCATCTCCAGTGTCCTGCAAGTTGATGCTGCCATGGATGCGTTGGCCCCGGAAACCCTCCACACCAGCTCATGGGAGTCCCCCATGATGGCACTCAGCAACAGAGCCCTCTCTGGGGCTCATCTGCATGCTAACATGGCTGAGGCAGTTGTGGACTTATTCAGGAAACTCTGGTCACACTTTCCACATGTGACAGCACATAGAAGTCCATGTTGTAGACTTGGAGGTGACAAAAGGCAAATTCATTTCTCACATATTTTTATATCTACTGTCTTTTGGTAGCATTCCTACAGCAGAAGCAGTTAACTGATGTGGCTCCGTTACTTTTCTGTCATTGCTGGGACAAAATACCCAGCACCCAAAAGGAAGGCAGGAAAGGGTTATTTAGCTCCCAGTTGGTGGAGGTTTCAGTCCATACTCATCTGGCTCCAATGCAGAGCGGCACATGGAGGAGGGTGAGAGTCCATGGTAGCAGAAAACAACAAAGAACAAAGGGAGAAGCAGCTACTTCAGCAAGCAGGGAGCCTCTCTCCCTTCCCTCTGTTGTACTCAGGCCATCACCACAGGGCGGGGACAGCACTCACACCCGTAATGCCAGCACTGGATCATGAATTAGTTACACTCTGTAGAAGCCGCCCCATGATGGCATGAGGCTTTGAGGGGGGGTGGGGGGCAACTACACACAAATCATAACACTATGCTTATATAATTTGAAAGGTATTGAATGATACAAGTTTGTTTATTTTTTTTTTTTTTATGGCCGGCTCAGCCTGCCCTGAGGGCAGGGCTAGCGCAGCATGTGGTGCCAGGGATCAAACCGCGGTCCCTGCAGCCGCCTAAGCTTTCCTAAGCAGGTGCTTTAGACCACTGAGCCATCCTGCCGGGCCCCCTGAATGATACAAGTGTTACCTACTAGATTCATTAACACAATCTTGGTAGAGTGTGTGATGAGGCAGTCCAACCTTCTATTTATAAAGTAATGTCAAAGCAGAAAGCAATGCAGCAATTTGGGGAACAGAGAAATGGGAATCTGACTAGACAAAGAGAAAATAAGAGAAGATTTCTTGGAAGTCTTAAGTTTTGAACTGAGCCTTAAAAGTTGTAGAATCATGCTACGTGTGGTGGTACACAGCTGTAATTCCACCACTCTACAGGACCGAGGCAGGAGGATCAAAAGTTGAAACCCAGCCTGAGCAACTGAGCAAGCTAGCAAGGTGCTATCTCAAAATTTAAGATAATGTTAAATGAGCAGGAGATCCAGCCCAGTGCAAAGGCCTCGCTTTCGATTCTCAGTACTGGAGAAAAGAAGTTGCAGAATAGCACAGCTGTGTGCGTGTCCATGATGAGTACACCTAGAAGACAGCGTGCACACTGGCTGGCTGATTACGGGAGCTGTGGCGTGCGGCTCGGAATCTGTGTGAGGCCAACTCAGGCTCCAGAGCCACCTTAAGCTGGAGAGATCGCAGTGCCCAGCATCCTGGGTGCCTTGGGTAGCTCATCAAGAAGGCCCAGCTTGTTTTATAACAAGCTGGGTAACCAGGGAAGTGTTTATTTGTTTATAGGTTTACTCTATGGGAAGTCATCTAGAAGCAGTCATGTGCACATATCTGGGCAGCCCAAGTTTGCATTTGGCAAGAACTGCTCGATCATACAACCAGTGTGGGTGTGTGTATGTCTTGTGTCATATGAAATGTCCGCACTCTTTCAAAAGGCTGCACCACTGTACATTCCCACAAAGCACTGTAGGAGAGACCCAGGGGCTCTTTCTCTAGACAACACGCGGTGCTGTCTTTTTTTATTTTTATCCATTTTAATAAGCGTGTGGCTATTCATCATTATACTTTTAATTTGCATTTTGCTAATTGTCAGTGAGGTTGAATATCATTTTGTGCATTTGTTTATAATGTATTTATCTTCTCCAGCAAAGTATCCACCGTGTCACTGTCTGTTTTCTAATCAGACTGTTACATTTTCTCCCTATATTTGCTGTTGAGTATTGGCAATTCTTTACATATTCCAGGTGCGCAGCATTTATCAGCCGTGAGGGCTATAGATGCTTTCGCCATTCTAGGCTCGTCTTTTTATCCTCTGAATAGTGTCTTAGAAATCATAGAGTAAAACTTTGTTTTTGTTTTTACAAAGAACAGGTTGTTTAATTTTTCTTCTAGTCTTGGGCTCAGTACATAGATGGCTTCTCACTCTGTGGGTTGACGATTTTCTCCAGGTTGCCGCTGCTTCTATGCTGATAAGGCTCTGCATAGAAGGCCCTCACGTCCAGCACCATGGCCCTGGGATTCCCACACCTCTCTCATGCGCCAGGACCCAGTAATCCATCACAAGACTTTCCCTAGAGGCCGTGACCACAGCGTCCCTACGTTCTGAGAAGTACACAGACATGGTTGTCTGGAAGACTTCTGCTTTGGTCTTGACTGCATTCACCCTTTCCAGAACTTTCTCCTGGGCTGCTACCCCAAAATCATTTCCGTCCTCCATGCTGGGGATCAGGGTGCTGGATCCATGAAATCAATGGAATGCACTTGTCTTTGAGAGTCCACTCTTCTGACTTAGCCAGAGCAGGCAGGGCCAGGAGTTTCTCACTCCCAGGTAGAAAGCCACACTTAGCAACTTCTTTCTTCTCCTGCTTGTCTGTTTGCATCCCATCATCCTTGGGTGAAGGATCTGGGATAGGAATGTCCAGTGGGGCCCGAACCGAGGTCAAGTCTGCCACACTGAGGGAGTCCTCGTGCAAGAGCTGACTCAAACATGTGATTTTCTTCAGCAAAGATCTGTAGAGGAATTCCTCAGCCTCCTAGAAAAGATTTTGTCTGAAGATCTCTACCTGTTTGTGCACCTCCTCGCTCAGGTGTACACCACAAGGTTTGGCCATGCTGTTCCACTTGCTAGATCTACAAAGTGAAACTTTCTAATGTTAATGAAGTTTTTTTTTTTTCTTTTTTCGATCTTGTTTGTGTTGTCATGTCTAGAAACTTTGCTCCAAACCCAAAGCCCCCCAAATTTTGCTCTCTTTTATCATCTCAATTGTATAGTTTTATAATTTGCATTTCAATTTATGCTTTATTTTAATTCATTTGTACATACCATATAGGTTCTTGTTCTTCTATTCCTGATGAGTAACTAACTGAGCTCATGTCCTTTATTGAAGACCATTCTTCCTTTGCCAAATTACTTTTTTGCCTTTGTCAAATCTCACTTTGCCTTCAGCTTTGCATGGGCTGTTTCTGAGCAGTTACTCTGTTTTGCCCCTCCTCCTATACCGTTCTGTCTTAAATGCTGAA
This sequence comes from Myocastor coypus, assembly GCA_004027025.1. Classification (NCBI taxonomy): domain Eukaryota; kingdom Metazoa; phylum Chordata; class Mammalia; order Rodentia; family Myocastoridae; genus Myocastor; species Myocastor coypus. Next base: position 25,869 of record PVJA010014049.1, read on the forward strand.
TATTATAATAATTCTTGATATAAGATCAAATTATTCCTCCCACTTTATTCTTCTTTTCAAAACTGTTTAAGCTATAATAATACCTTTGCCTTTCTGTATTGATTTTAGAAGTAGCTTACCTATATTGTGCAAATATTATTGAGATTTTGATAAGATTTTCATGAAACTTCAAGAGAGTCAAATCTTTACTGTAATTGAATTTTCCGGTTCATGAACATACTATACTTGTCCATTTATGTAGATGCAGTTTGACTCCTTTCATCAATGTTTTGTGGATTTTAACACAAAAATCCTTCCCTTGTTTTGTTAAATTTAAAGGCTATTCCTTTTTTAAAAAATGACTGCAAGTAGTGCTGCATTTTTCACATTTTCATTCAGCACATCTCGAAACAGGACTGGCCTTGTATGATTACTTCCATTTATACTACAACCTTGCTAAACATGGTGGCTTGGGGAACTGTCTGTATGACCTTTGGGAGTGGTGCTGAGGCCGCAGCTTTTTCTATGGTGTGTGACAGGTAAAGCAGTTCTTATCTTATAGTGGTGTCTTGTTAGGCTGCCCTTTGCTGCTCCTTTGCAGAGAAAAAAAAAATAAAGGGAATATTTTGTATACACGTTTCTGTTTCTGTTCAGCTACCACCACTGACATTTCTGGGATAGGGGCTTCTCCAGTCACCACTCAAGGGCACATGAAGAGAAGGAAAAGGAAGCTGAGGAAAGTCGTCCCTGTGTCATTCCCCGGACATGGGCTCCCTCGCTTCCAGACTGAGTCCTCTTTTGTCAGAGGACTTGAGCTGTCTACATATGAGACAAATAGGAAGAAATACATCTGCTCCACCGGAAGCCTCCATGTCACACTTGATGTGCAGTTAAGGGCTTTTGTCTTTGCCTTCCCATGATCCCTCTGATTTCTAATCTTCCTGTGCTTCTGCAGCTGGATTACAACAGTCCCCAGCAGCGCCGTGGCTGGAGGCCTGGGACAGCACGGGCAGATGTCTAAAATTGGCCCCTTCTCTTGCAGCCACGTTCTCCAGGATCTGCCCTCCAAACCCCTCTGAACGCCAGTCTCTGGGCCCCCCACACCCACGGAAAGGGTGCTGCGGACCCGCGGTCGGCTTCAGCTTGCAGGTGGTGCACTTCTCAGCTCTTACTGTAGGAGCTTCCTTCTGCTGAAACCCTCGGACACTTAGAAGACCCCAGTAAGTGCTCTTCCTTTGGATGCCAGATCTGATCCATGGAATTTAAGGTGCATTTTAGAAGAGAAGAAGAGAAATTATTAGCATGTCCATTTCTCTAGACTTGGCCTCTATTCCTCTACCAGTTCTTTTAGATTTTTCAAATATAAATAAGGTCCAGACTATTGTTTCCTGCTTGGTGTCAAGGAATAACCATAAAATGCATCCTTACCTTTTTTGGTGGGCAGAAAAGGAAAAGAAGAAATTAAAATTCAACTTTTCCAAAGAATTCCTATTCACCAAAACTTCCCTAATTTTGAACTCTTCCCTCTCTGCATACTCAAGCAAAGGAGTTGTTGTGGTTTGGGTCCTTGAAAGAGGAACAATATAATACAGAACACATTTGATGATAGCATTTTGTAATAATATTCCCAAGAATCCTATACAAGAAGTACAGAAAACCTGGCCACACAGATGAAGGTCTAGATCCTAATATCCTGCACAAGTCCAGATGGAAACTTAGAGTTCATATCAATGCCTCCCATAAGTCCAGCTGGAGGCCTAGAGACTACAACGAAGTTTCATGCAGGCCCGCTTCATGGATCTGTGCTGGAAGGGCCCAAGGGTCAGTGGTGGAAGCTCGAAAGTCTATGCCAGCAGGATGAAGGATCTCTGCTAGCACGCTGGGAGATCTGAACAGGAGCTAAGAAGCAACTCTCAAGGTAAGCACCTGAGCTCCTCAAAGGTACCACAGCTTTCCTCGGCAATAGTGAGGTCCTAAGCTCCTGCAGTAATGAAGAAAGCTGAGTGCCCATCAGGAAAACCAGTACAACAAGCTTCTCAGCATGGGCTGACAGGGCGCCATCTTCCCCTCCAGAGCCAGGAAGCAATGCTCAAGATGAGGACCCAAGCTCATCAGGAAAGCCAGCATGACAAGGTCCCCAGCAGAACAGCCCAAGAGAACTGGCAGCTTCCAGCAGCTCCAACGGCTTCTCCAAATAGCTTCCCCAACAGCATTCCAGAAGCTTCTCCTGTTCTGCCTCTGCTGCTGGTAGCAATCCTTAGACGGGCCTCCCACACCCCGCACCGCACCCGCTTAATTCAGTGGGGTATAATAAGCTGACTGACTGTTAGAAATTCACTGCAGGAATCAACAGTCAAAATCCAGTTTTACATCATTTCCGTTGACCATATCCTTAATCACACATATGTGAGCCAAAGTTCTAATTTCATATCTTGTTACGTAGCTACAATTCTGAGGACAAGTTAAGTAAGTCCATACGTATTTACTGAATGAATGTGATGTGATTTTTGCAATTATTTAGAATTTCCCTCTAAAATAGAGGACTCTGTACAAAGTTGCTTTCCCTTTCAATCCAACCTGAGGTGCCCATGCCTAGGATGCGCTTGGTAAACACTTACGTCGAGGTGTTGAACCGAATCACAGAGATGCCTTTGCTTACAACCTCCAGAGTCATACAGGGGACTCACAGGGTTCAGTAATCAGGTGCTATTGAAACTGACAATAATTTATTATCTGAAACGAGTTTCTGAAAAATATTTCTCTTTTCATTAAAGACTTCATCGTCAGCATGTACTTGCCAGTAAAATCCCCATAACATTGACGCACTTCTGACCACAGACAGATTTGAATATTCACGCCTCGCTCCAGTCGCTGTATTTCTGGCCTGTTGCTTTTCTTTCTTTGCAGATAGGTAAGTCATCATTTTTTATGGGAACTGTATTGCAATTTTCCACTTAAATATATTTTGTCAGTCTGCTCTAATATGTGGGCAGTAAATTTGGTAAGAAATTGTACTGGATGATTGTGGAGGGTCAGAACACAAAAATTAGACACAGAAGTACAAATCTTATAGTTATTCCCCTCGTTAAGCCATTTCTTGCTCTTCCTACTTTTGCCGTACACTCCCAGTAACACATGGCAGTCTTCTTTCAAGTGTTACTCCAGTGTTTTAGCATTGCATTTAAGGAGAGCTTTAAAGACAAAGACGGTTTAGCCAATGTGATTTCTTTCAATGTTTATGCACAGGGCAAGATGTTATTATCTCATAGTACAAAAAATTCTTCCTTTACCTGACAAATAAATTTGCATCTCATTTTTTATTAAATCACTTTATAAGGAATAGGTCCACAGTTGTTCCTTAGCATCTTTTTTAGAAGTAATATCATGCCTGCAGTATGAGATTTCATGACAGCATTCTGCTTTACAGAGAATATAGAGACTGCTGAGATACGAAAATTATTGGATCTGTGGATTAGTGAAGTGAATGTGCTAAGTCCTACTATCGCAGAAATACCTTCCAGGATACATTGTATGCAAAGCAGTTTATAACTATCCTAGCCAGGAGAACAAAAAGCCAACACTAATTCATACTGATAACCCAAATCTGGCCTATTCCTTTATCAGGCAACTTATGAAAACAACCCCAAATTATAGCCCATGTTTATTATTAATAAGTTTCTCTTCTTCCCTGTAGCTTGCCCCAGTTAATTCTCTGATAGTGAATCAGCTATTAAGTCACTCAGTGCGGCCTAAAGCCGATGTGTGTGATCAGAGGACAATGCCACAGGAGACGGAGGCCAGCTGCACCTCACCAACACCCTATACCACACGCTCTCTCCTCGTCTTCTAGACGCTTACATTCTGGAGCACTGCAACCATTACTTGGGCTGTTCCTCTCTGCTCAGCATATTCAGCGTTGCCTAGTGAGTTATTCAGCTTTTCCTATCAATGAGACTCTTTTGGTTACTTTCCTCTCATTGCTGAGACAGAATACCCAACACCCAAGTGAAAGCAGGAAATGTTTATTTAGATCACAGTTTGTGGAAGCTGTCTCCAAAACAGGGTGGCATGAGAGAGGAGCAATAGTGGTGGTGGAAGACATCAAGAGCAGCAAGGGCAAAAGTGCAGAGAGCAAGTCTCTTTGTCCCTTGTGGTAAGCAGGTTACCTGACTTAGGACCTAGAGGAGGGGACACTCACACCATCTCCCTGCCCTCCTCTTGCACAGGCTCACGATGTTTACAAAATGAGGATCCAGGGCTGGCCTGATTGCTCAGCAGACTAAAGTGCCTGCTTAGGCAGAGCACAGTGGCTGGGGTTCGATCCCCAGTGTGCTCTGTTGGCCCCACTCTCAGGGCATGCTTGAACGGTGATTGAGACTGGGCACACCGGTGCACACCTGTAATCCCAGCACTTGGGAGGTTGAAAACAAGAGAATTACTATGAGTCTGGTCTATGTGGTGAGACCCTGTATTCTCTGTAGACCCTGTCCTAAATACAGAAAAAAAAAGTGAGAATCCTAGCCGCCTACTGAGTTGTTTCATTAAACTTCTAAACTTCCCACATTGACACAGTGTATCAGAGACAAAATACCAAATATCTACAACTTAAAGGAAAGACTGAGTTTAGCTCACGGTTTCAGAAGATTCAGTCCATAGTTCATTGATATAAAGGCCAAAACACCACAGAGGAAGGGTGCGGTAAAGCAAAGCTCCTACATGTGCAGCAGCTGGGAAGCAGAACAGGAAAACAGCACCAGGGAGGAACTAAGGAGAAGCCAAACATGGTACCAAATGTCATGCTTCCATGACCCACCAGACACACACACAAGGGTGTGCTTTACCACAACCCTGGGTGTTTTGTAACCCAATGCATTTGACATATGAGAATTAACAGTGATGCCGGCAACACCCCCTCCTAAACAGGTACAGCAGGGCCAGAACCTCCTTGTTTCTTTGAACCTTGTTGTGGTTTATGTCTAGTTGTTTCCCCAAAGCCTCATGCAATCATGGGGCAGGGACTTGTAGAGTTTGACACTTGGCTCATGAGCCACTGGAATGATGTGCTTCAGTACTGATGAGATTATGGGTCTGAATACTGCTGGGAATTATACGTGTGGCTTGAGGAGGACAGGACAGAGAGCCTGATGTAATATAAAGTGAGACAGAGAGACAGACTTGGGCTGTTCCTCTCTGCTCCCCTAGTTGTTCCGTTGTCTCTGTTGCCATTGTTGCTGCTCTGCCGCCATGAACTGCTGCTGTCTGCCATGTGCCACTCAGCGTTGGAGCCAGCCGAATATGGACTAAAACCTCCAGGAACTGTGACCTAAATAAACCTTTCCTTCCTTCATTTTGAGGTTCCGATATTTGTCCCAGCAATGACAGAAAAGTAACTAAAATAATCCTCTTCCACCAGCTCCCTGGCAGGTCTTATAGCACAAGTACTGTTTGCTTCCCATCAATACCCACCCTAACCCCCACCATACATCTCTTCCCACTAAACTTTAGGTTAGTTGCCAAAGTCTCCTTGAGTTTTAAAAGTTTTGATAACTTGTCCCTTAGGAAATTGTTTCTACTTCTAAAGAATATGATAAGAAAAGATCATGATTTGGAATCAAGCACTTATGTGTTAGTCAGATTTAAAACGCAAGCAGTCATCCTTTCTCCTATGGGTAGAAAAATAGGCTTGGTCGCCTTTGCTTTTATGCTTTGTGGTGAATTTTGCAATGCACAGAATGTCCTCTTGTCCTAGTTCAACTTAAGGTGGAGGGGCTGGGAGATAGCTCCGTGGCACAAGTGCCAGCCTGGTAAGTGCAAGGTCCTGAGTTTGAACCCCAGTCCCACAAAAAAAAAAAAAAAAAAATTGAAGGTGGCCTCAGAAGGCACATGCCTGGCGCAAGGCCGAGTTCGGTACCAAAAAACGAAATAGTAAAAAGACCAAAAAAAAAGTCCCTTTGGAAGAAGGCACATGCCTGCATGCAAGAACGCAGACAGAACACAGGGATCTGTCCAGGCATGCTATCACATAAGAACAACATTGCCCCTGACCTCAGAGCAAAGGGTATTTCAAGAGGAGACTTGTCATGGTTGACACAGTTGAAGTAACAAAAAACAAGAGTCAACATATAAAATTTCAACTCTTACAGGTGAAAGAGGGTTGGAGATGTTATTGAATCTGTGGTTGTCGTCCAACAATGCTCTTCACATGCCTTTCAGACAAGAAAACTATTTCCTTAGGTGTAGGTCAGACTCGTGAAGTGGTGATCACCATTAAGCAGTTCTATTCACCATTCCCTGAAGGAAGGGTTGATATCACGGAAGCTCTGAGTTAATAAAATAGCTACAAAGAGCACACAGCTAAGTGACTTGGCTACACCTGGTCAAGGTTAAAAGCAGAAACTACTATGCAGGCTAGAAACATGACCAAATGGAAACTTGAAGCTCCATCTCCAAGACAAAGCAATCTCAGAAAATGTAACCATCTTAGCTGTGAACTGAGGAGTTAATGATCTATGCTTTGGGGGGGGGGGGGGGAAACTAACAGTGACTCGAGCTAAAGATGAATATTTATTTCTGCCTAGGATGAGAAGTCACATTCCTGATGTGAGGGTTTCACTGACGAGCAAGCGCTGAAAATGAAATCGCTAATGAAAGGAGAAATATTTTTCCAGAAACCCATTGCAGATAATAAGTAAATTATCACCAGCTTCAATAAAATATGATGATGAATACGCACAACTTTAATATCTCACATTAGGCATCACCGAACAATGGAGAACTCAGAAACATGAGCACCTTTTCACGCTGCTCGCTTTAGTTTTAAAGTTTCCACTTCTCTGTGAGATGTCTTTCAGCTCCTAAGAAAAGAAAATGTACTAAAAGGTTTTCAAGGGAGGCTATATTCTTAAAAGACTAAGACAAACTGGATGTGTCCCTTTCCTCTCCATGGGTGACTGTGAGTTTTTAAAGTACTAAGTGATTTTTTTTCTGTTGAACTTGTTAATAAATATCTATTTATAATTTTTAGAATAAATTTCTAAATAGGTACTATGTAGGTATCCATCATATTAGATAAAATATAATTCCTTTTTGTATTTTAGGCACCAGTGTGACCAATGGTATTCAGTCATCAGGTGTTAGTCTGTTGTTCTCAGGGGCAAAAAAAAAGATGAAACAAACATTTCAAGGGCTTCTTATTAAGGGACAGCATTCATGGAGCAAATTTTTTTTCTGGAATCCACAGTGCGGCGGTTTTCGGGGTGAATGCTCAAGCTGAGCACTACTTAGGAGCCAACAGGCAGAATGAATTAGGAGAAAAAGCAATTCCTTTTTCTTCCATTTTTGCTTTCATGTTGTTCTCATACCGGAAAAGAAAGTCATTTAACCCATCCAGATGAAACTCCAAAGAGCCTTATTAAAGAAGAATGGGAAGGGCTAGCCAGATGGCCCAGTGGACTAAAGCACCTGCTTTGGCAGAGCACAGCGGCCAGGGTTCCATCCCAGGTGTGCCAAGCTGGCCCCCACCATGGGCCACACTGAAATAGCTATTATGACAGGGCATGGTGGTGTGTGCCTGTAATCCTAGCACTTGGAAGGCTGGAAACAGGAGGATCTTTGCAACTCCGATCTATGTAGTGAGACCCTGTAGACCCAGTAGACCCAGTAGACCCAGTCCTAAATACATTAAAGGAAAAAAAAAAAAGGAATGGGGAAAAACATCTGCAACTAAGAAAAATACCTCAAATTTCAATATCTCTAACAACTAGACTAAAACAAATTTTTAAACAGTGGATGGCTGGGTGGCCCAAAGAGATGGGAGCTTGGGATCTTAGCAATCGAATTCTCCACAAATTTTTAAAATTGCATAGGAAATTGGTTATTTTGACAGAGGTGAAAATGGAATTGAAGTGATGTAGTTTCAGGAGGGGGGAGCCGGGGAAATACACTCAAAGTCCCACAGAAGGCCAGGACCTGGGTCCCACGTTCACAGCCCGTGGTGTGAAGCTGGGCCAGTGGCCCACTGCACCCCCTATCCTTCTCCACCTGTCCCCAGCCCTTGGTGCCCAGGCGGCCGCTGACCGCCCAGCTCTTTCCCAGTTCTCTTCGTTCTCACGTCCCCAGGTGGATGCCCTGGTGGTAGACTGCTTCTCCCCGCTGAAGGTCCCCTGCAAGCCCCTACCCATCCTTGTCCTGGACATCTAGCCCCAGACTGCCCGGGTTCTCAGAACCATAAGTGAAAACCCAAGTCCAAATCTCCCACGACTAATCCAGGCCTCATCTTGGCATTCGATTCGCTGGCTCATGGCTCTTCACTAAACTCTAATTTATCTGATTTACAAAGAAAATCAAGGTGGCCAATTCCTATGAGAGAGTTGGGGTGGGGGTAAATAATAATACCTTAATATAGTGGATAGTTTTATTTCCCTATATTTGATCTTTCAATTAACCTATAACAACATGAAGCTTTTGTTTTAGTTTTTAATTTAAAGCTCTGCAATCAAAGCTTTAATTTATCATAATCCTTACTTTTCTTTTAGTTAGGCTTGTCATAAAAAGTTATCCAGTACAAATAAGTAACAAATTCCTTGTATAAATGAGAGTTTTCCAGGTAGGCATAAAATGAAGAGAAAGGTCACGTGTACTTAAAACTGTAAGGATATAAATGCAGATAGCATTGCTTCTAGAAGAAATGTCGTTATTTGTCTGTTTGTTTGTTCGTTTGCTGGCTCAGCCCTGGGGCTGGTACAGTATGTGGTGCCTGGGACTGAACCAAGGTCCACTGTGCCTGCCTCAGCGTGCCTAACTGGGCACTTTAGACCACTGAGCGATCTCGCAGGCTCCAAGGAATGTCATTTTCAAACAACAGCTCTTTACTTCACTTTGGGTCAGCCAATATTTGATAATTATTTGATTATTCAAAAACTCAGAAGATTCGAAACTGCCAATGAAATGATGAAAAATACAACTGATCCTTAAATCGTTTCTCGGGCCTGTGAGATAGCTCAGCAGTCTAAAGCACCTGCTTAGGCAACCTCAGGGCCTGAGATTTGATCACCTGTACCACATGCTGCACCAGTCCCACCCCCAGGGCAGGCTGAGATAACCATAACATAAACAAATAAAGTTTTTTAAAAATCAACAGTCCTCTTAAATTGTTTCTCCACCATTGATGAGCCTGGCCAACTCTGGCATGTCTCTGCCTATGTCATGAGGGAGTTAGATTCAAACCTAAAACTGTCAAATTAAACATGTCCATGCTCTAGAAATAAATACTTTGCTTTTGATAGGATACCATAGTTTATAATATAATCTAGTAACTTTTTCTAGTTGTTAAAAAAATGACTCTTAATCTATTGATGAAAAAATAAGGAATGCTTTGCAGAAGAAACCCTGGTGGAGATACTTACTCCATGCCAGTAGCTGCAGAGCCATCTCAGACCAGGAAGGAAAAAGCAGTAAGAATAACTGAGACAGGTAAGATTCTCTTTTTTTCAAAAATGCTGTTCTTTTATTAAGTATAAAGTAAAACTTTATGGGTTATTAAATTTCACAAATGTTTACTGCTCCGTGTGTATGGTACATAATGAACCCATCCCGCATGGGGATTGGTGCCCGGACAGCACACGCTTTAGTTTCTTTAACCCCACCCCCTCCTCTGCCCTTCCTCCCCCACCCCTCCATCTGTTGGTCCCTTCCCCTCCGCAAAGCCTCTGTCTCCCTGTTGGTTATCTTCTGGTCTTTATTTTGCTCTTTAATTCATTTACACCTTGGGCTTCTCATGCGTGAGAAGCCGTGCAGTATGCAAACTGGTGCATCGAATTTATTTCTCCTAAGTCTGCGGCCTCAGCGCGCATTTATCTCCCCTAATGACTCATTTACCCTTCTCTACAGCAGAATAACTCTCTACTATGTATAATAGTGTGATTTCTTTATCCAGTCACTTGTTGATGGGCCTATAGGCTGCTTTCAAGATCTGATTTTTAGCTAAAACTTAGAAACAAACCAAACACCATCAAGTGAGGAAACGAAAAAAAAAAAAAAAAGACCTTTTCTATATGTACTGGAGTACTACCCAGTCATAAATATTAAACTGGAGACTTTTATAGGTAAGCAGATGCAATCCAAGACCACACTTATAAGTGAAATAAATCAGACTGACATGTGCAAGCATCTTATGGTCTCACTAGTAGGAGAAACTGAACGAGTAAATAAGATTCACAACATATAATAGACACTGTGAACTGGAAAGAAACCAAAAGCAAAGACAGACTGTGATGTCAGAAAAAGGAAAGGAAAAAAGGAAAGAAGGAGGACGAAAGTGTATTTATGCACAAGATAGTTAAGATAGTTATACGGCTTCTTTCTCTGGGTTCTTTGAAAGGGAAGGTTTGTGCTAATATTGTTTGGATAATATTGCATGCCTGCATCTTGTACTCTGACTAACTACTAGGAAGACAATGGTATGCAAAGGATTAATTACTGTAACTCTCCTACCCACCTGTTCTGAAGTTGTTTTATTGAAAGAAAAAAAAAAAAAAAAAAAGACTTGGTTCTTGCGAGCTATACTGCTCCTGACCCATGGTAACATCAGTGACACTGTATTACGTGGATCTGAAGGATGAAGAATTGGGGTACTGTGAATATTATTTCAGTCTTGTAACTTTGGGGATGATTCCTCAGAGGAGAATGTTGGGTCAAATCTTCTGAAGGAGAGTCCAAAGCGATTTAAAGTCAGCAGTCCAAGGTAACATATCAATTTAGTAGAATTACTACAAGGATTGTTAAATACAAATATTTGACAGAGAAAAACTTCCTTAACATATGTTTAAAGTACATAGGGCTGGCGAGGTAGCTCAGCAGAATAAACACCTGCTTTGGCAACTGCAGGAACCAAGGTTTGATCCCCGATTCCACATGCCATGCTGGGCTCTGCCCTTGGGGTGTGCCAAGCTGGCACCTGAGTCCAGGCATCGTGATACGAGCCTGTAATCCCAACACTGGGTTGGCTGAAAACAGGAGAATCACTGCAGGTCCAAGCTGTGCAGTGAGACCCTATGGCAGTTATATAAATGAAATAAAGAAAGAAAGAAAGAAAGAAAGAAAGAAAGAAAGAAAGAGAGAGAGAGAGAGTAAAAGTTAACTGCTCAAATATTGAAGTAGCTGACGGTCAGTGGAATATTTGCAAATCATAATTTCTTTTTTGTAGACACAATACCATAGAAAACATGATGACATGCATATCCAGAGGTTCTCTTGATAGGGTTTTATCATGTTTTTTGTTTTATAACACTTTTGTTAAATTATTATAAATCTGTATATTCAGTAGTGTTTTATCAGAAAAATGTTACTTTTTTCCCTGGTCATCTACCATATTTCTGGACTTCTTTCTGTCAAACAGTCGTTTTTGTCTTATTTTTATCTAAAGAACAAAGATTTGGGGTACCATGAATATTTTTTATTTTAGTCTCTTGACTTTTTTATGTATGTTGTGTTTCCTGCCAAATAGTTGGGCCCTTAGGAACATAGATCTAGCCTGTAGTGCTGTGAGGTGTCCTCTGGGTGACCGTCTGCACCCATGAAAGACACTCTTGTCCACTCCGTCCCCTTTGCCCTGCAGCCACCATTTATCCCCAAGGATTTCCAAGGGTGAAGCGATTATATTGCTCCAAGTGCTGCATGCACCCCACTGAGTCACGTTTTGGCTCCATGCCAAAGACAAGGAGGACTCAGTGCTGAATCCAGACGACTTCGCTCTTCAGTATTTTTAAAAAACACTTGCCTAACGAAGACTTAGTGGCAATGTAGTGGATAATTCTATCAAATAATTATAGGTATTATTTTATTTTAACAATATTTTTTTGAAAACATTCTTATACAAAATTAGTTTCTTTTACCCTGTCATGGGCTCGGCTCTAAATTCAAATAAATAAATAAATAAATAAATAAATAAATAAATAAATAAATAAAGTTATATATATACTTATATAATATATATACTTATTTTTATATATTTATATACAAATGTATATAACTGAAATGCGGCCTCTATATGTAGTACTAGTACTGTATAATTAAGAATGTGGTAACACATAAAAATCAAATATTTTATTTTATTTTTTTAAAATCAATTATTTTAAAAGCAAAAATGTATTTAATAGTAAAATGTTAACTAAGCCTCTAAGGAAGTTTTGATATTATAATAGTGTAAATAAAATATTACAAAGCAAAAATAATCAAATCACAGTGTACTAAGAGAAACTCTGCAAACATATTCATGCTTCATATATTTCTGCTGCTTCTTCTAAAGTTAAAACAAAAGCTAGGTCTCAAGTATTCCATAGGCCTCAAAAATCCTTCAGTACTTGAGTGCTTGGTTAAATAGTATGTGTACTTTACATACAAATTGAAGAAATTGGTCTTTCAGCATTTGCCGGTAATAATCTGGGTAGTAGCAGCTAATTTGCTGTGTTACATTGGAATTCACTTTAAATCTCTGATCTGCTTCCTCATGTATAAAATTAAGAGGAAGCAGAAGCATCTGCTGCAGTGATTTTAACCTGAAGGCTCCTTAGAGATGTTTCACAGACAACAAGAAAGAAGTCCAATTTCATCTGTATTATGTATTAAAGGCTCACACGGGGACACCGTGGAAAGATACCAGTGGTGGGCTTGGGCTTTAGCTGACATCCACACCCACACCACTTCACACACACACACACACACACACACACACACCCCTTAGAAACAGAGTGCCTGTTAGAGAGACAGAACTTCGGGACAAGCCCACCAGCAGCACCACACTCCCATAAGGGTTGCCCCTCTCTGAACGTCTTCTACATAGAAATTCCCCATCCCACTGAAGTTACCCACTATCACATTTTTTAGTTTTGTTTATTTCTATGCTCTGAAACTTTTCAATGACCTCTGTGAACGAGTGACCATGAGTCAAATGCCCAATTGACATGCTATGAAACCCTGACAGTTTCTTCAGAACCCCTATGGTTTGTCCATCTTAAAAAAGGTGTGAATGATAATGATGATGATGATGACAACGACGACGACGATGATGATGACGACAACGACGACGACGATGACGACGACGATGATGATGATGATGATGATGACGACGACGATGACGACAACGACAACGACAATGATGATATAACAACAATAATAGACTTCACTAAGCAACTGACGGTAAGCCGGGTGGGGTAAGTAAGTGACCTTCCGTGACTCCTGAAAACTCCCACCTTGGACTGGCACTTGTCACACGCCTGCTCTTTGCCTTCCTGGCTCTGTTTTCCTCAGATGTTACCTCTGCCTTCCCACCTAGGAAAATCCTGTTTCAGGTTTAATAAACACAAATAGGTAAAATTGGCTAGCACATGGTGGTGCGAGGATTTTCTTTGCCCTGGTTTCCACTACCGTATATAACTCTGTATTTCTGTGCCTGCTCCCAAGACTTGTCTGTGAACTCTGTTTCTTTACTTTCAATGTAAAATTTTGGCTGCCACTAATCTTTGTACCCTAAAACTGGGGAGGTCTCCCATTGTCCATATGTATTATACTCAGTGGCTACTGAAAGCTTCTAAAAATTTCTAAGCACTTTGGTCATTTGTCCAGCACTTATTCCATCAGTCCCTCATTATTTAGTAGTCAAGCTCTCAACATGTTGGCAAACATTCTTACCTAAAGTATGGTTCAGTCCACCACCAATTGTCAACAACACCTGGGAACTTATTATGGAAGCAAAATCCCAAAATAGCCAGATTAAGAAGCTGGAGCCCCAGGGAACCCTATTTCTCTTGCCACACAGTCTTCAAAAGTTCACTCAGGCTCAAGCCAATCAAACTCATAAACTCCTAGTCTCAAGAATCAATTAAATCCTCTTTCTGTGAGTGGCCTGAGGTGTTCTGTAAAAATGGTTCGCTGCTCTCAACCCAGAAAAGCCCACAAAATCATGCAATTTGAGAGGCTCAGGTCTTCATGTTCACTTTAAGAACATGTGTGAAATTGCCCAGGCCATCAAGGGTATGCAAGGCTACCAAGTATCTGAAAGGCTACCAAGTATCTGCAGGATGTCACATTAAAGAAGCAGTGTGTGCCATTCCAACGTTACAATGGCAGAGTTGGTAGGTGTGCCCAGGCCAAACAGTGGGGCTAGATGCAGGGTTGGTGGCCCAAAAAGGGTGCTGATTTTTTGCTGCACATGCTTAAAAAATGCAGAGAGTAATGCTGAACTTAAGGGTTTAGATGTAGATTCTCTGGTTATTGAACATATCCAGGTGAACAAAGTGCCCAACATAGGCCACCATACTTACAGAGCTCATGGCCAGGTTAATCCATCCATGAGCACCCCCTGCCATATTGAGATGATCTTACAGAAAAGGAACAAATTGTTCCTAAACCAGAGGAGGAGGCTGCACAGAAGAAAAAGATATCCCAGAAGAAACTGAGGAAACAAAAACTTATGGCACAGGAATAAATTAGGCATAGAATAAATGCAAATAAAATTTTTAAAAGAGCCAATTAAAGATGTGTAAATCATTCAATGATCCAATCACCATGCTTATAATCTGTGCTTTGTGTTTAATAGCAGAAGCCTTCTCTTCCCCCAATCCATCACTGCCTGGCGTCAGCAGGGCAGTGCAGGACTCTGATTCCTCCACAAAGCCAACTTGTAATGATGAAAGAATAAACGTGAGAATAAATCTAAAATAGGTTGGTTTTCCCACTTACAAAATGTTTGGGAACAAAAAGGATTTTGATTTCAATTTTTCTTTTTCACATTTTGGGAGATTTGCATAGACTACCCAGTTGAGCAACCCTAATCTGAGATACAAAGTTTCCAATGTTTCTAGTAGAAAACTTTTGAATGCCAACAAGAGTAGTCAAAAAATTCAGCATTTGGAGCGTTTAGGGTTCCAGACTTTCAGAGTGGGGATGGACGTGTACAGACAGGATCTGAGTGAGTTTCAGAGTAGTGAAACAAAACTGGGATTCACTGTCCACCGAAGCATTTCATATCTTTTCAGCAACAAAAGCAGACAAGCACAATTTGTTTCTTGAGGCTGGACAGGGAATCTATAGCCCACAAACTAAATCTGGTCCCTGCTACTCCCGTTTTAGGGTGACCTTTACATTTCAAACTGGTGGCAAAAGACATGGGAGACCCTGGGAAATGGTAGGAAGCACCTGGAATCCTTCTCCCTCCTGAGGCAATAATTGCAGATAGAACCTGTCCAATGTAGTAGCTGTGCAACCTGGAGTTTGTTAAAGGCCTCAATCTCCAGAAGAAGGCTTAGAGGGTAGACTGTGGCCAATCGGAGTCAAGCTCAGCTCTTACCATCGTAGCAGCTGTCCGCTAATCCCCAGCTCCAAAGCGGGCAGCAGAGCACCTGGAGCAAACTGCACACAGTCTGCAGGACCCAGAGTGAGCATCGCTGATACTGCCCTCTAACTAGCAGAAACCTATGCTCTGATTACTGACCTGGACGGGGAGAATAAAACTTTACGAAACTGAAACTTACAACCGAAGGGGCCAGCTAGCGCAAAACAGCTGTCTCCTTCCGCTTCGATGACGTAGATCCTCTGAGTCCACTGGCATCATCAGGTTTGGTTCCCTCCACCTCTTGAGCACCACTTGGTTTCGTTGTCTCCAGTAAATCTAAAGCCGCTGTAACAATTTCCCCTCTATCCCAGATGTGCAGGGGGAAGGGCGCCTGGCCGCTGTCGTCTGTGCCCTAACTGTTGCAAGCCGCAAGACCTTCTCTTTCCAGCTGCAGTGACTGCCAGGGGATTTAAGCACCCTTTCCTCTCTTCCTCTGCTTTTGTCTTTTTGGGATCAGGTGTAAGGTGTAGGACATTCAAAAAATGACAGCACAAACCAGGAAATTTAGAAGGT
Organism: Myocastor coypus; assembly: GCA_004027025.1. Classification (NCBI taxonomy): domain Eukaryota; kingdom Metazoa; phylum Chordata; class Mammalia; order Rodentia; family Myocastoridae; genus Myocastor; species Myocastor coypus. The sequence continues at coordinate 41,749 of PVJA010014049.1, forward strand.
CAACATTCATGCCCCAGGAAATTCAGAAGAAACAAGCCTAAAGGCGACTTACTTTTACAGATAACACTGATATGTGGCCCAGAGACACTCTTTAGCAAAATAAAAACAAATGGAACAAAACAATTCGGTCAATAGCAAAACCCACAAATGCTAGGAAAAGGGAAAGAATCTGATTTATAGAGCCTCCACATTATTAGGTTCCAGTGTCCAATTTTCAACAAAGGATTCCAAAGCACACAAGTCAATAGTAAAGCTCCTTTTCCAAGAAGAGGAAATAAATCTACGGACATTGTCCCTGAAAATGCCTGACAACTGATTATATAAACAAAGTCTTCAAAACAATTGTTTGGAAGGTACTTAGAGAAGAAAAGAGTATGTGCACAAACTAGAGAAAATTGTGTATAAAAAATAAAAATATCAATAAAGAGGTACAAAACCTAAAGAGAAATGCAAAAGAAATGTGGAGGTAAATATATAATAACTGAAAACAAAATTTCTTTAAAAATCAAAGGCAAGCCGGACGTGGTGGCTCACGTCTGTAATCCCAGCACTCGGGAGGCTGAGGCAGGAGGATTGGTGCGAGTTCGAGACCAGCCTGGGCTACAAAAGTGAGCTCAGGACCAGCCTCAACTGCATAGCGAGACCCTGTCTCAAAAAGACAAAAAAAAAAAAAAAATCAAAGGCAGATTTGAACCAGCATATGAAAAAAACCAAACACAAAAACAGGACAACGGACATCATCAAACCTGAAAAACAGTAAGAAAAAAATATGAAGAAGAGTGGACAGAGCCTAAGGAATCTGTGGAACACCAAGTAGACCAGCACACACATTGTAGAAGTACCAAAAGAAGCAGAGAAAGGGGCAAAAAAAAAGATATGAGAAAAATAATAGTAAAGTACACAAATTTGAGAAATAGAATGAATATGAATATGAATATCCGGGAAACTTAAACTCCAAGTAAGATGAAATCAGAGGCCTACACAAGACACTTTATAATCAAGCTTTCAACTGAAAAAGAAAAAAAAAACTTGAAAACGATCTTAGTGAAATATAACTCCCAACCTACTAGATGTCCACTACAAGCTCCTGTTCTCTGAAATTTAAGAATGAATTCTGGGAACAATGGAGATTAAGAGCAGAATATAGTCTTTTTGTTTCCTTTTTTTGGTGGCACTAGGGATTGAACTCAGGACCATGTACTTGCCAGGCGAGTGCTTATTCTACTGAGCTATCTCCCTGTCTCCCTAGAGCAGAATATATTTATTGAAGAGAGAAAGCTTCCATCTAAGAAAGACAGAAGGGATCTTGAGTGAGTTGCCAAGGCCCTGCTTTTTAAGGAACTTTTATAAAGTAAAATCAGAAGGTGAGGTGAGTCTAGAGTGTGAAAAACTATAGTCACTTAATAAGATTAAAAGTGTGGTCATTTAAGTAACGTTGATCGAAAGGGAGATCACAAGGTGGGCATGAGGTGGGACAAAGCTATGGTCAAGCCATAAGATTATGAGTATAGTTGCTTAGGGAATATTGATTAAACAGGGATCAAGTGGGGAAGCATGTCACATAGCAGCACAGATGAATCGAATGGAGGCTTTTCCTGGAGGGGTTGGGCCAGGGCTCTTCCTGGCCCCGCACCCAAGGCAATCAATATTTATTTAGAGTAGTAATCACTGCTGTTCGTCCCTAGAGGAAGTGCGTGGCAGTACTCATGCTACCTTTTGTCTTGAGGGCTGGCCCTTAGTGAGTGTGTTTCTCCGAAGGTCACAAAGCATTCTCATCCCTCCCACTGACTCTAGAGGGCCTGTCACTGCCTGTCTGTCTATAATATTTTTACCTCACTTAGCTATCTATAACAAAAGCAACAACAACAACAACAAAAAAAAAAAAAAAAAAAAAGCATTCATCACGTTCTAGGATCCTCCATTAAATAATATGGTCGGCAGATTTCTTATCAGAAATTTCAGAGCTCGGAATGGATGGGTCAATACAGTGCAAGCACTAAAATTAAACAACCAGTTAAGAATCCTACATTTGGCAAAGTTATCCATCAAAAATGGGGGAGAATTTTTTTTTTTTTTTCAGTACCAGGGATTGAACTCAGGACCTTGTGCTTGCCAGACTAGTTCTTATTCTACTGAGCCATCTCCCTAGCCCTAAGGAGAATTTGAAACATTGCCAAATTTTAAAAAATGAATATATAATAAAAAGTTGAGGAAGTTCATTACCATTAGACTTTTCTGAAAAAAAAAAAAAAAAAAATATATATATATATATATATATATATATATATATATATATATTCAAGAAAACTTCTGTTGGGGTTGAATCTAGAATGTTCCATGTATTCAGAGGTGTGCATTTTGGAAGGTGAACGAATTAACTGGGGCACTGCACTAATCAATGGAGATATGCACTGATGGATTCACAGTCGAATGTGCTGTAAGGAGGTGGATCCTCATGAGAAGACGCGGGTCCCTGGGTAGGCAACCTACAAGTGTGTCTCCCTCTACCTGATTCCTCCTTTCACTTTTCTTCCTAATTGCCATGAGCAGCTTCCTTCTGCATAGGTCCTCCTACCATGCCATTGCTACACTTGAGCTTGACAGCAATAGATGAAAACTTTCAAAACTGTGGGTCAAAAGAGCATTCTCCTTCCAGTTGTGGGTGCCAGGTATTGTGTCTCAGCAATAACGAAAGAAGCAAAGACATCCCTATTGGGCAAAATGATTTTAAAGCTTGCTGTAAGGCTATAGTAACCAAAACATGACAGGTGTGATTAAACATGTAGATCAATGGAATTGAATACAAATCCAAAAATAAACCTTTGCACCTATACTCAAGTATTTCTGACAGGACTATTAAGACCCTTCTATGGGGGAAGTTTGGTCTTCTCAATAACTAGTTTTGGGGAAACTGAAGAATCATAGGTAAATTAATGGAGTTGAACCCTTATCCAGCACCTTATTAACTTTTAGTTAATTAACCAAATTAATTCAAATTGGATCACAAAACCAAGCATAAGACCTACAGCTACAAAAATCTTAGAAAAACACAAAAGGAAAAACCTCCACAACACTGAATTTGGTAATAGTTTTACATATAATCTCAAAATCATAGGCATTAGAAGAAATCTTCAACCCCATGAATATTTTTGACCTTTTTTTAATTTTAGTACCAGGAATCAAACTCAGGATCTTGCACTTGCCAGGTAGGCACTTGTGCCAGTGAACTATATACTCAGCCCTTCCATGAATATTTTTTAAATTTTTGAATCTAAAGACAATATCCGCAAATTAAAAGATAACCCACCACGAAGACAAGGCATGGTGGCATGTGTCTATAATTCTAGTATTTGGGGAGGATAAAGGAGGAAGATCAAGAATTTAAGCCTAGCCTGGGAAACTTGGTGACTTAGAGAGCTTGTCTCAAAAGCGGCTTTCAAAAAGGTTGGAGATGGAGCTCAATATGAACTTTTGGCTCAATCCTAGTTTTTAAAATGATGTATAAGGCCCAGGAGGATGGCTCAGTGGTCTAAAGCACCTGGTTAGGAAAGCTTAGGTGGCTGCAGGGACCGCAGTTCGATCCCCAGCACCACATGCTGCGCCAGCCCTGCCCTCAGGGCAGGCTGAGCCGGCCATAAAAATAAATAAATAAACAAACAAAAGTTCTGAAACAAGAAAATTAAATTAAATTAAATTAAATTTTTAAAATGATGCATAAGGCATATAGCTAAGAAAGGCTTAATAACCAGAACATACAGAAAATAAAAAATAACAAAAAATTAAATAAGCATTACAAATATCACTTCAAAGAAGATGGCCAATAAGTACACGAGAGATGTTCAACACCACCAAGCAGTAGGAAAATTCAAGTCAAATTTACAGTGAGACACAAATTCACATGCAGTAGGATGTCCACTGTCAAAAAAAGACTTAAATAAAGAGAGAAAAAGTGCATGTGTTTTAATAATGATATGGAGAAACTGGAAGCTTTGCGTGGTCTTGTGAGCAATGCAAGAACAGTATAAACACTTGGGAAAAGTGTGACAGTTTCTTAAAGGAATTTAAAAAACTGAATTACTGCCTGAGGCAAAGTCCATTTCTAGATCATTGTAGCCAGGGTTTATAGGGATAGATTTAAAACAGGACACATAATTTGTAGGATTATTTTATGATATTCCCCCAAAAGAATGAAATGCAAAAGAGTGCAAGAGATTTGTCCATACACTAGAGACACAGAGAGCCCAGCTAAGGGCCTGGATCCCACGGCCATGTCCCATAGGAATCCAGCTGAAGACCCAGAGCGCACAGCAGTGTCCTCTATGAGTTCACCTAGAGGCCTAGAGCCCATTTTTGATTCAAGTCTCTATCAAGGATCTGCACCAAGAAATCCCAAAGGCCAGTGGTGACAACTAGAAAGCCAGCTCCAGTGGGATGAAGGGTCTGTGCCTCCGGGCTGAATGGTCTGCACTGGAAGTGATGCACCAAGTGAGGCCCAGAGCTCCTCGAAAACAGTTGCAGCCATGCCGAGCAACAGGGCGGAGCCAAGCTCCTCTGATGATGAGAAGAGCAGAGATCATATCAGGAAGTCCAGCATGGCTGCTTCTCCAGCAACAGCGCATCATCTTCCCTTCTAAGTCTCCTTTAGGTCGCTGGCCTTCCACAGCCAGCACCATGCTGATTCAGTTCAGCTAGGTGTTACAAGTTGACCACTAGTTAATCCACCACCTAGACCTATAACAAAAAAAATGGAAAGCGTAGTTTGAAGAGACATCTATATATATATATATATATATATATATATATATATATATATACATATATGTTAATAACAGAATTATTGACAAGAGCTAAATTCTGGAGGCAACACACATATCTACTAAAGATGAACAGATAAGAAAACCGTGGTGTCTGTATGCATAGATCAGATAGATGATAGGCAGGCAAGGGATAGATAGATGATAGATAGATAGATAGATAGATAGATAGACAGATATACAGACAGACATCTAGGCATTATTCACCCTTGCTGATGCTGACCCTATTCAGCCTGGGGAAAGAAATTTCTGCTACATGCTGAAAACTAGATACATCTTGAAAACATGCTAAATGAAATAAGCCAATGAAACAAGACAAGCACTGTGTAGTACTCAAGCGTAGCACTTAAAACAGTCACACTCATAGAGACAGAAGCTAAAGTGATATTTTCTGGGGCTGGGCATTGGGAGAAGCTGAGACCATCATTTGAAAGTGTGGTTTCAGTTTTATAGAACAAAAGTCGTTACATGAATGGGTAGTGGTGATTGTCACCCAATATGTAATACTTCTGAACTGCATTCTTAAAGTGGTTAGGTGGTACATGGCATATTACATCTACATTTTACCATTAAAAACTTTGAAAGCATAGGAGGAAGTAGCGAAAAGGGAAGAGGTAGACGAGGAGAAATGTATGTGAACCGTGGATCTTAAAATGTTTACTCTCTGGCCTTTTATAAAAGTCACTGATCCCCAGGCCAATCAAACTCAAACAAATGTGGACAATAAATCAGTCTCTTGATACTAAGCAGGCACTTACTATTAGCTCTTGACACTACTCTTGCTAGGGCTTGTACGTAGATTGGGCACCAGAAAGCCTCATGTCCTGGTAAGTGGGGCTTTTTAGTGGTGTTAGGATCATGGATGTGTGCACATGGATTAAGTGTGCAGGATATCTAAGTTAGCACACACAGTGGCTCAGCAGCTTTAGGGGTATGGATAATGGGAAATCCCATCCTCAGTTGGGTGACACCCTCAGTATTACTTATAATCACATCTATTAATGCCCACAGTTCTTTATATGCGCCAGAGGGTTGTACTGTGTTGCCACATAATGGATCAGAGCACTCGTCCTTGGCCTCAGCTTCCTGGGACTCAGCTCTGGTTTACCACTGGCCAGTTATATAACCTCAAGGTGACTCATGACCTTCACTCAAGTTGGGGATAATGCTGACAGTATCTACTTCACTGGGTTAACAGTTAAATGTAAAATGCTCCAGTCATGCCTAACACCTAACACATGTAAAAACAAATTAGCAAAGGTGATCGTTATTATATTTACCTTTTATTATTTTATAAAATGTCCAAATATTAACCAGATATATCCTAGTACTAGAAGACATTTATAATTATTATGGTTTTCAGGAAAAAAGCAGGCTGTTCTCAACTACAAACTGCTTAACCTGATTGCTGATCACCACAGAGCTCTGGGTGCACTGGTTTTCGGTAGTGGTGGCTTGAAGTGGCTGAAACCTTCTGTGTGGCTCCCCAGTTCTCACTGGAAGAGGCACGAGAAAGAAGACTGAAAATACATCTGAAGAGATTGCTTGTCTGATTCTCTTTTTAGTTTAAATGCTTATCTACGACTTCTGAGTACAAGAAATACACTCCAGACCATTCCTTGTGACCTTTCTTAACTGCCTCTCTTTTCTTTCCTTCCAACTTTATTTTTTAATGGATATCAAGCAAGCAATTCCACTCCACTAAAAAATTGTAAATTTTCTTTCTTTTTTTCTTTTTTTTTTTTTTTTTTTTTTTTTTTTTTTTTTTTTT